>KZ868905.1:21328-35090 GCA_003456935.1 Machilis hrabei | reverse complement strand
AATATTAAATATTATTATTATTAATTTAAAACAATTTTGGTTTGCAGTAAAAACATTACACATTTAATATTTTTGAAAATCAAACTGCATGATGCAGTCTGATGTAAGCACGAGAGTAATTAAATGAAAGATGAGAAAGTGGGGCAGGCCAGCCAATCAGTGCTGACTGCGCGGTATCTGATGGCCTTTAGCGGAGCCTCGGATTCATGTCATTGCGCATGACTGCCAAACTGTGATCGCTGCAAGTAGTCCATGCCAAGGGACACTGGAGTACTTCCTTAGTCCCTTAGCTTTTAGGGAGAGGATATTAGTTTTGCGTGAGCGTCACAGTCATCTTCTGTAGTTATTTCTTGTGTATCTAAAGTGCTCATTGAAAGGTTAAAATGTCTAAAGTAGAAAAAATGGTGGATGAGGAATACCTGTACCATACTTAACACTAAACAGAAAAGTAAAGGCAATACTCGTCCTTGGAAACCATCGTGATATGATAAATACAAATAGACTGCTGGATGCAGTAAAAAAAATAAAAAAAACTGGGAACTTTGTCTGCTGTTTGAAGAGAAAAAAAACCCAAATGGTTCATTAATTAACATATCAGACTTGAGCAGTTTTATTAAAAAACAAATATGTATGGATCTTCAGGAGTGCATATGCAGCATATGGAGTCGTTTGTTTTGATTGGGATTACTCGTAGGTTATAGAGAATGTTTTATCAGAAGCAGCACACCAGCAACAAGTTGCAAACAGCATAGAGGTTCTCANAATAAAGTTATCATACAATGTTGTTTAACTGATTTTAGATAGCCTACGGTAGGAAATAATTATTTTCCTAATATAAATAATTTTATGGTGTAGTATTTCATCTTATATTTTGTAGTTTGTATTTTAACTTTCTGTAAGTCACTCACATTTTATTTTTATTCGTTAGTACATTTAAATATCTGTACTGGACTCTGTACAGGATTAAAACATAAAATATTACATTTTGATTTTGACCAGACCTAACATTTCAGCATCCTCTAAAACAAGACTGATGTTATGCTACTGCTAATAACATGAAAAAACTAAAACTTTGAAATTTATTTTCTTTAACTGTTTTATTGCTGTTTTTGTTACTGGCCAAAATATGGCCCCCTCACTCCAAACTTCCTTGTTTAATGCTTGCTTGGTGGTGCTAGCTGCATTCCCTTTCCACCTAAAACAAACGTGTGGAGGGAGAACTTGGAAATGGCCTTAAGTGGCTTAAGTTGCAATTTAGCCACTGCAATTTGGCAGTATTACTTTCAGACCATTATATATTTGCAAGATTTGGGTAAGATCAGTCATTCATTAGTGTAGTGGTCCCCACCCCTGTTAGTATAAACAAAAATAGTGTGATTAAATTATATTTTTTTAAGGCAAATCAAACAAAGTTTTTTTATGTATCATTTCAATCACTTATATTTGGATATTTTTCATGGTGTTTAACACAGTGGTAAAATTACAGTTTTCATTTATATTCAGTTTTTAACTGTAAAAAAAATAATTTCAAAATTTGAAAGCTGAGAATCAAATATCAGTGAAATGGTGGTATATTATGTATTTTGTTTTTATGTACGTTTTTCAAAGGCCTTGTGAAAACATGTACATAAAAATAGAAGTGTCGAAAATACATTGATTTAGTTTCAAGTTGGATAGAGTGTGATTGAAACAATAAATGGCTGTAAATAATTATTGGAGAAAGAAAAATGCAAATAAATAAATAAAAGTAAGTTTGGATGTCCAGAAACAATATAAATAAAATTAAATTTCATGGTTTACACGGCATAGTTTCGTATTAGAAGCTATATGTAACAATAATTATGTATTTCTTTCCTCAGTTGTACTACAGTGCCCTAGAATAAGTAGTGGTGAAAATCCCTATCTCGCCGGTGGAANAAAAATGGAAGGTTTTGGATGCCAAATTTGATAAACACGCGACGGTAGATGCTGACATCTAATATCTGATTCTGTACATATTTCATCATATTCCTTGATAAAATGGTAATATTTCAATATTTGAATGGCTTTGGTACAACAATAGGGTTAACACTGAATGTAAACACGTACTTTTATGTGACAAAAAATGGTTATTAAATACGGAATTACAAGGCGCTATTGAAATATGTACAAAACTGGATAATAGATGGCAGCACCTTCCATCGCAAGTTTATCACTTTTGGCATCTGCATAGCGACAACAAATGAATTTGAGCTTTGCATACTACTTATTCTAGACTACTATAGTAGTACTATGTCTTAAAATTAGGTGGAGATATTTATCTTTCAAAAGCTAGATGCTTATAAAATAGATCGTTCAATTCTTAACTGGTTAAAGGCTTTTCTTTATAATCGATTACAGCATGTAATTATTAATGGAGTCACATCTAACTCTGTCCAAGTAATGTCAGGAGTTTTAGGTCCGTTGTCATTTATACTATACATTAACGATCTACCTGCGAACATCTCGTCCTCTATTCGATTATTTGCGGACGATACCGTAATACACAGGGAAATAAATAGTACAGAAGATGTTAAGGAATTACACGAGTCTCTAAACTCTGTTCAGATAAATTCTAAGAAATGCTGGGTTATGCGTATTACAAAGCGTCTGCAGAAATTTCAGACCAACCATGAGCTCTGTGGTACAACACTAGGCGTAGTCAATGAATACAAGTATTTAGGATTGTTACTTTGCAACCATCTGTCATGGAATTCCCATGTTAACTATATTGTGGGAAAGGCATTACGAAATCTGAGATTTTTTCAAAGGACTATAAGCAAAGTTCATTCAATGCATTACTATTACCAATATTACAATACTGTAGTTGTGTTTGGGACGCTCACCAAGTAGGTTTAATAAACTGCATTGAAGGGTACAGCGTAGGGCAGCAAGGTTTGTGTTGGATCATTACAACAGATTAGATAGCGAAACTGAAATGTTGGAACAACTAAATTGNGTTTCATTAGCCGAAAATTGCTGCTATTATAGGATGAAAAGGTTTAAACAAAANATTGATAACCACNTGTCATTAAACTGTGAACACGTGCTGCAAACAGCTACATATATAGGTAGAAAAGATCATATAAATAAGATAAGGTAAGTTAGGTGTACAACGGACATTTTTTCACAAGGGCAGCAAGACTCTTTGAAAAATGTAAATAAAACAAAAAGTATAATACACCATCATTTCACTGACTATATTTAAACAAAGTATATTTGATTCCTGGACTTTAAATTTGATGAAAATAATTTTTTTACAGTAGTGCTGCTGAGTTAGTGATACATATAGTTTCTAATACAAAACTGGCCTGTCAAGTAATGCATAATTACTGAAAAATGTAACTAAAAATATTACACTATTTGCCCAGTAAATCATGAGATTTCATTTAATTTATTTAAATAAATACAGTTTACCATATGTTATGAATTGTGATTAAAATACTTTACAGCAAAACTTGTAAACATTTCTACAAATAGGAATTTACTGTTTTACATATGCAGCTATTGAGAATGGCCCTATCATACTATGAAAGCATCATAAAATCTATTAGCTGGACAGTGTTACAGAGATGAACATAATAACACTACGGTGACATATTTTTGAGAACTGACTTCACTAAATGTTGATTGAAACAATATGGTTGAGACTCCTGAAACAAAATATAATAATTGGAGCAATTGGGAAAGAATTTTGTAGATATTTGTCGTATTTTTAAGTTGTACAACATCAGAGATATTTATATGAGCAATCTTATTTTAATTAGTAAAAATCTAGCGTTGTTTTTTCTGTGTGACGGAACCTGTACTTCGTTTAATAATCTATATTTTGACACTCGAAGACGACCAAAACAAATTTGCAGTAAACATGTTTCTGGACAACTGTTGTCCAAAAATAGCTACAAGTGATGATTCTTTATTGTAGGTAAAATAAGATATACATTGTTTTGACTTGATATGATTTATTGGAGTTTAAAATATGATTAAAAGAAATACATAAACCATCTTTCTATAAAGATATGTCTTAAGATATGTGCTGAATAAGGTACTGCTACCACTAATACATTCAATAATTAATGTATACAACCATTACAGTAATAATTATACAAGATATTTGTTAGTAACCCACAATAATAAATTGATATGTATGTAGATTTTGATTGTCATTAATATACACATTTTATTACATTTGAGTAAGAACATTGTTCACATGTTGATATAACTTTTTACAATAAAAGAAAAAGTGTCTGAGAGAACCGTACAACACATATTTTTTACTTGCTATGGTAAAATGCAAATATTCAAGCTCACAGTTGGGTATCTTCTAGAGTTTTTAAATCTGTATAAGATAGTTATTCGAGTTTTGGAAGATGAGTAGGGTTTATCAGTATGTGTTTTGAACATTTATGAGACTGCATGCAGTTAATCAGTTAAGTCAATTCCAGCATAATACTTGCAGCACTAACTGGAGGATTTGCTTATAAATAAAACTAATGCAAAAATACGTAGTCTGACTTGTGGGCTTCGTCACCTACAGGGTGGAAATTGTGCTCCTAAACACCATAATTCTCTGTTTCTGGTTCATGTGGAACAAATTCAGAAATTAAAGAGTGAAAAACATAGAACAATACATTGAGTATATTTTGGTGTAAAGTATTCTAAAATTAATTAAAATCTAATGTGTAATTGAGATAAATCCAACTTTTTTAGACAGAATTGGGCAATAAACCAAATTACATTTGATTTAGGTTTAGATGATTTTAAACCAAAATAAATCATTTTTAATTCAATTAATTTGTTCCATGTAAGCCAGAAATTAAACAATGTGCTATCCGAGAGTACAGTGTCCTAGAATAAGTATTGGTTAAAAGCCCTATCTTGCCCATGGAAACAAAGGTGAAGGTTTTGGATGCTAAATTTGATAAACACGCAATGGTAGGTGCTGCCATCTAATATTTAATTCTGTACATATTTCATCATAATATCTGATTCTGTACATTTTTGATCATATTCCTTCATGCAATTGTCATATTTCAATATTCGAATGGCTTTTGTATAAAATAAGGTTAACACTGAATGTAAACGCGTACTTTCATGTGACAAAAAATGGTGATTAAATACGTAATTACGAGGCGAAACTTATTTTTAAGAATAAACAGCATCTGCTATTGAAATATGTACAAAAATGGATAATAGATGGCGGCACCTTACATTGCAAGTTTATCACTTTTGGCATCCACATAGCGATAAAAAATTAATTTGAGGTTTGTATACTACTTATTCTAGACTACTATACCAAGAGTGTGGTGAACCCCTTAAGGCAGACTATGTATGTGTAATAATTTTTTTTATAAACAAATCCTTCAGTCCAAAACTTACATAAACACTGTTTTACNAGATTTTAAATTGTATTTTTGCACAAATTTTTAAAATTAAAAAATCGTAAAAACATTGCATATCATTTGTATTCTTGTGGACAGTTTACCATTTGTCCTGAAATATAGTAAATTATCATGTGTTCACCATTTGACATAATTCAGTTTTCCATGTGAATTTTTAATTAAGAAAGTTAAACTGTTTGAATGTATCTTGGTGTTTGTTTCTCTACTGAGAACTGTATCAAGACTGCAAATGAATTGTCTAATGTAGATTAAACTTCACTCTGAAAATGTATACCGTTTTCTTAGGTTTTACTGCAACTACCGTGGGATTTCATTGTGTAAAAGGGTGAACAAGCAGGAAATTCCTGCTGTTGTAAAGTGTAGCACTTGATGCATGTGATTATTATTACTGAGATTCATTCTCAGTTTAATTTTTTTACTACATTACAATACCAACTAGGGCTTAAACCAGGATATATATTGGCACACCAGTAGGGGTAAATGTTTTCAATAAAATTTAAATGTCGTTGAATTCAATTACAGTATTTCTACTTTTAGTAGCGTATAAAAGATGCAATTCTCATGTAGATCTATGTATTTTCTATGCTAATAAATGTTAACCCTTAAAACGTATTGCACTATGGTGTNATGTTATTAGCTGGACCAATCGAACCCATGAAATGTTCATAAGGGGTTCATAGAATATCTGTTCTTTTAGTTGTGCTTTCAGATCTAGATGGAAACTGGAACATGTTAAAATTAACAAAATCCTGCCAATTGTATCTGGTTAAATTGGGGTATAAGATGGTTTATCATGAAAGAATAATCTTCAGTGATATAAACAGTGTATCAAAATTTTACTTAAAGATTTGTAGAATGAATTTAGAATGGTAAAATATAGTTACTATGACCAGTGTCAGGCTTTTGTTAAGCGTTTCATTTTGCGTCGAAAAGTTTGTGAAAACATGGTAAACCCATTCTAAAGATCTGTATTTTAAAATATAGTACTTTATGAACCAATCCTACCAGCTTTGAATATATTTAAAATTCCTTTTTTTTTGTTGGTTGTTGTAGCTTATTAATTGCTTAAAAGCAGTAAATCTATACACTAAATTAAATTTCATATTTGATTATTGGCCTTCAAATTCGGTGAAATTGAATTTCTTGTTATTTTAGGCCACTTGCGAATAAGTTGTTTTTGTTGTTGATGGGACATTTTGATCTCTTTCATTTGGATCTTTTTCACGGTGTTTGAAACAATGGTACAATTACAGTTAAAACTTAAAAAAAAAAATTGTTAAAGTTGACTTTATTTACAAGCTGCCTTAAAAAAAATAGTTTCACTAAACGTAATATGGTATTCAATTTAAGTAATTTGAAATTACTTGCCAAAAGTTTGGCTTAATGGTAGGTTACTCGTCTCCTAAATGAGAAGTCCTGGATTCAAGCCCCAGGATTTGAATCCGGGACCTGTCAACTANGAGATGAGTACTCGACTATGTAAAGCCAGTCTGCCATCAGAATGAGTTTATTGCTATATTTTATTAATACTCAAAAGTTTTGGAGGACTCTATTGGCAATAACATGGTCATGATTGGTGTAGCCCTTTCAACCAGAAGCAGTGTTGGCAAATTTGTTACGCTGTAGTGTAAAATGCATATATTTGTATTGATTCAGTATAAGACACCATTTGTTATTAATAAACAGAAAGAAAGAATTGTGATTTGTATTAGTGTACACTTTTTAAAGCCAAGATAGTCCGGTATCATAATTTGGTGTATTTAGGTATTAGGAATTATTACTTGTTCTAAGCTCTTAAAAATAAACAATTGAAGAAATAAAAAATAGCAGTATTGAATGCGTAAACATTTAAAAATAATTGGAAAATTTAATACTATTTTCTGTGCTTACTATTATATATTGTACATGCAAGTTTAATCACTAAATCGTAATAAGTNCTAAAATATTATAATTACTAAATGTTCTGTATTTTCTTATTAAAATTATTTATTGAAGCGAATAGACTCAATAAATAAGGTGATAAAAAAAAGTTGACTTCAATTATAAATTTAATTTATATTTTATTTTCAGAGTTTGTGCGCTGAACTAATAATGTCAGTTTTTAATTATTATCTAAAATGAAAATATTTTTTGTTTACAGATTAGATTATGTTGAAAGGTTCATATTGAAATTAATTTTGTGTGCGGAAGCAAAGGGAAATTATATATATTTTTTATTACGACTTGAAATTAAACTACCTAATTTGCAAAGGTAAAGCGAAATTAGTTTTTCTTTGCTGCGCGCAGTTTTAATTTGTATCTCATTAACGGGNTTTTATTATAAGAAATGTGTAGTGCAGCTAATTATGAAAGCTTCAGTGCTATTTGCCTTCCATGCTGATTTGTTTTGAAAGGAGTGAAGCCTAGTGTAAAGGAAACACACTCACAGTCACCCACTCACACAAATGATTAAATGGTTAATTGACCAGAGAGATGATGTTCAGTTGTTTTTGGTTGTGTGGAGTGTAGTGGCTGCATTGTCAGCTTATGTGACAGTCCAGAGATGTTTTTAACGAGATTGGCTTGCAAATCAAACCGACTGAACTGTCAACACTTGCATGCTGTGAACAGTCGCAAACTTCATGTCCAAAATGTGCAAATTAATTTAGAGAAAAAAAAGAGAATGGAATTGAATCGATACTTACGTGTTTTTGCAAATATAAATAGTGTTTGGAATTAGTTTAATAACAATCATTTGAATGTAAAAAAAAAAGTAAACACACACATGTCGTTTCAATAAATTTCCAAAATTTTCGATTGAAGATTTAAATTATAGCTCTAAAATTGTTCACACCATTTTAGGGTTGAAGACAAATATAGGGTTCAAAATTACACGAATCTTGACTGATCATATGCAAAAACGTTGCATGTTTGACGAAAACACAAACAGTTGTTGCCCACACCATCAGATTTGCTGTAATTTTGTGTAAATATGTTATAACCTCGCGCACTTCTACACTTTCGTAAAGTTTTGAGATGTGAATTGAAAACGCTGTAAAACAAAAGCGTCATTAATTGTAATGGAATAGTCTGAATAGTAGTCGTCTAGAAAGAGTTTCAGTGTTCAGTAGATAAAAATCCGTCTTGCAACGTTATTTGGAATATGTTATGTTACGCCTACGAAGAAAGAGGCGGAGGCGGTGACCCTGGTGGCTTTGTGTCATTGGGAGCCATTTGTGATACACTGGGTTCGTCAATACCGTGACACAATTTGCGATGTTTGTGAACGAAGTAGTAGCTGGGGAATTTGGAGCCACAAGTTTTACAGGGGTAATACTGAACGTTGAGATCTAGCAGCTTCGTTGGCACAGGGGGTGGCGTAACTTGGGGTGGTGACTGTTTCGGTAGAACTGAGAGCGTGTTCTCGGTTTTTCTCATCCGATTTGCTAGTTTGTCGAGGTCTAGAGTGACAGGGTTAATGTGCCGACGTGTGTGTTTTTGGTAACAGTAATGTGACTTGAAGGTGTGGTTACAGTAAAGACATCTGTAGAGAGGCGTGTGTTGTTGTGCCTTTTCATCTTCAGTTGGTTCAGTTGTTGATTTGCTGTTTCCTGCTTCGTCGCTTGTTGAATCGCGCCTGACACTTTCGGNGCGACTGTCTCCCGATTCTAGCTGTTCTAAGCGTGCGTCGTCGGCAAATACATTTTCTTTTGGGTGGACTTTGGGTGGAGATGAATGTTGCTGCCGGTCATTCGAAAGAAGGTCTTCTAACGATAAACCGTAGTTGTCGTTTAGTACGCGATGAAACCTCACTGGACCGTCGCAACAGGCGATATCGATGATAACTTTCTGTTGTTTGAGCTGCTGATCTATGTTGTTGTTCTCCTTGTTTGATCGAGACTTTTCTCGTCTTCCACTGGTTGAAGACTGACCAGAACTGCCAGTGCTGGATGTTGATTGATTGCCGCTGATAACGACTTGCTGATTATGACCCCTTTCGTGTGCAGACTTTTCCGACGTAAGNGACGAAGATGAAGACGTTGAGGGGCTGTGGTTTGGGTTATGATAGTGAAGCGACGATGGTAGAGTGTGGCGAGAGTGATGAGGGATTATTGGTGCTATTGGGGGAGGGTAGGACAACGATGTGGATGGAAAAACGAGAGACAGTGCTGACGTTTGCTGTCCAGCGCCTAATTTTGTGTCGCAAGCCTGAGGAGAACTCATGAATGCCGCCATTAAACTTTTTGAACGCAACGAAGGCGCGACGTACTCGCTGTCAGAATTATTGATGTATGTTGGTGGCGATGACCCTCCAGGGAGTGGTGATTGAGGTCTATCTCTGTTAGGTCCGGAGACTGCCGTCGAGGTAGGTACTCTATTGGACAAAACGGGTANAAGGGAACTNGACGACTGCTGTGAGGTAGCTATCTTATTACCGGCTGCTACTGCTCGAAAAGGGCTTCGTCCAGCACTTGCCGTTGGAAGGAAGTGTTGCAGAGAAGGGAAGGGCTGCTGTAGAGAGGTTGGTCTCCCAGCAAAACTTGGATGGTAGGCTGGAAGCCATGGTGGCATACCGAAAAGAACTGCCGGAGGAAGCTTNCGACTAGGGATGGGTTTTACAAGGGGTGGGAGAATGTGTGGTGAATGGAGCGACGATAGGTGATGNCGTAACGCTGACTGATTTTCTCTTCCCGAACACGTTTTGCTTGTTTGCGTGTCATTTTCAGTAGGACTGTCGGTATTTAGGCGTTGCTTGTAGTCTTCAACGTTTGTAATAGTTGAACTTCTTTCATCCCCGGCACTGNTTGCTGTAGACGTAAGGTTCATGGCTGTTGGTTCGCTAGTGGTGTAATGGCTTGTGGTGCTCGGTTGAGTCTGGACGCCTGGAGGGCGACACTGCTGGTGGTGTACAAGATAGGCGCGACACAGTTCGAGGGCGCGAGGCATGTGTAATAGATGGGCGCTCAAAAGAACTTGGTAAATGTTTTCCGTGGTCAAATCGAGGAATCCCGAATACATGAAAGTCAATAAAGGTCCAAAAGCCTCCGGTGTGACATTGGGAACACTNATGATGTTAAGGCTTGGATCCGGAGCAAGTAAAGCTTTGAGNTAGCCACTATGAACACACAACACAGTCCTATGGGCGGGAAATTGTTGACCACCAACGTGAACAACTACGTCTGCTGGTGAAATATCCCGGAGCCATGCTTTGAATAGTTCTGGTGGATAGATAGAATACATGACTGTTCTTTGTTATATTTACGAAAAAAACTGTCCACATAAATTGTCTACTTTTTTAAAAAGTAATTCCTGTTGACCAATCACAGTTTATTGCGTAACGTGTTGGATTAACAAAGTATTCGAAACTTTGTTAAATATCACAATTTCACTCAAGTTTTGAATGTAATTACTGTTTTTTAAAACATTTTTTAAAATTAATTACTTCGAAACGATTATGACTACACATTTTTTTATAAACTACACTATTAAGTCTTCTACTTCTTGAGCGCACTTGATTTTCACTCGTTCATAAAACAATCGGCGTTCGAAAGTGCCGGCCCATCAAACCGCATGGACCAAATGCAAGAAAGGGGACAAGCACGCCGGAGCACAAGAGGCGGGCACGACCTGTGATGTCACGCGCACGCTCGCTTCCGATTGGCTGGCGGCTGTTCCCTCTGTGTTTTCGGTTCGGCAAACTGAATCAAATATCAAAGTTAATTCTTGAGTAATAGAGTTAAAAATGTAAGCTTTGCTCAAACGCGATTTAGATAACCGTGCCTTTCTGGGTAATAGGATACAGTCGTCCACGTACAGACAGACCTTTAAATATTTCACGTAATTAGNACGAGTTAACGGGTTTTCGTACGCAAACGAATGTTGTTACAACAATTTTATTTGCAGTTACTAGTGACAAGAAGACATTTTTGTTTTACGCAAAAGCTTCGGTGAGGTAATTCGTATTGTGTTTTACACAGTAGCAAATTATGATTGTTATTTTTTTTTTGTAAAAAGACTTTATAGTTCCCCTTGCTTCTATAAAAATAAACATGGATGTGTATACATCATTGATGAATTTAGGGCATTAATTATTGAATTTCATGTGTCTCAGGCTTACGCTTATTCCACGTGTTTGTACGCAGAACCCAGTTAAGTAATTACGCACAGTTCGACTGATTATTTTATTCACAAAGTATATGGTTGAAAATTTGTTTATGCATTTCGAATACCAACTCTCTATGGAACAGCTGACAATTTGGCGAGGCCCGAACTCTTTTTTTTTCGTATCGGTAATTATATATCAAGTCAAACCCATTCCACTTGGAACGGAAAAAATACAGGATTTTTATTCAACTTTTTACAAGTTCGACTCGAAACCAGAACTGTTCGATTATTCAGAGTTTGAATAAGGTGGAATTACTGTTCTGTTCTATTATTCAAAGTTTGAATAAGAAGGAATAACTGCCCGATTTTTCAAAGTTTGAATAAGATGGAATTACTGCCCGATTTTTCAAAGTTTGAATAAGATGGAATTACTGCCCGATCTTTTAAAGTTTGAATAAGATGGAATTACTGCCCGATTTTTCAACGTTTGAATATGATGATATTAGTGTTCGACTATTCAAAGTTTGAATGTGATGGCATTAGTGTTCGAGTATTCAAAATTTGAACACGGTGTAATTACTATTCGATTATTCAAAAATTTGAATAAGATGGAATTCTGTTCGATTGTTCAAAGTTTGAATGGGCTGGAAATTCTGGAATCCTAACAGTATATTAAGTTCGAAGCTGACGTGAACTGGTGTCGTAAAGAGCCAATGAAAAACTTAGTGTTGCAATTTCATTTTATTAATTTATTGAGCCCAATTTCAGTCTTTTCTTAAATATAAAATTCAAGTTTCGTGTGTCACTAGCGATCCTCCTATGAGAGTATTGGAAGCTGAAAATAAAATTATTTATCCTATGAAATCGAAGTTACAGGCCTAAATTAGCGTATTCGAATGTGGAACAAAGGAAACNTAGACAGTTGGGACCTTGTTACGAAAGGNTACCAACCATATCTTCATTAAACCTGAAAAAAAAGCGAAATTGTGTTGTGTCCTGTAACTTACACTGTCACTGTCTCGGAAATCATTCTTGTGTGAACTCGAACTGGGCTGAAGACCCATTACAACTCAGCTCCGAAATTAGGTAATACTGTCGTCGAGTTGGTAACAAATAGGCCTATCGTGATTTAATTAGTCCCTTTGAAGTAACGTGAAAAACAACTTTTCAAACACGACAAAGCGTGCTTTGTACCACATAACTCCTACTTCAATCAAGAANGTTAACGACTGCTGTGATAAGATGATCCTGCCCACTTCAAAAGTACTATAATTAAATCACACTATTTGTTACCACACTCGACGGCAATATTTTACAGCTTTTCATAGTTAAAGCACCTCACACAAATGTACGATGTTAGGCGTCTTCCGGGAGGAACATTAAAAGTGGGATCCTAACGAAACATTTTNTGTGTAAAAGAACCCATCACCGACAATGTGTCGAGTGAGTAGCAAAATTCAGTCATCCTGAAGCGTCGTTACAGCGCGTGTGGGGTTTCCATTATGACGTGTTAGAAACGTGAGACCATAGATCCAAATAATCGAATCGGGTTTCTCAAACTTTTCTCTAACAATGGACGTATCCCAGGTGTGAATCGCCAATTGTAATAAACTAAGCTGTTACGGATAGAGTTTTGCAAGCTGAATTTAATATTCGCATCCGTTTCCCAGAATGCACAGCGGTTTACGCGCAATTGACGTTTGAAAATACTGTATTGTTAATAATAGCCATTTTATAACTTCATCTTGCGAAGTGGCGGTTTAGTCTAGTGGATATAACTCTGGACTTTGGTGCACGAGGACCCGAGTTCGAATCTGGCGCTGAGAATTTAAAGTTTTACATCTATATTTGACCGTGAAAATGATGAAAGCTGTTTGCAACTATTTAAAATTATTTAATTTAATTTAATTTGAATACAACAGTAACCAAAAGCTATAATGCACCTATAGCTATTTATAGGCATATCCTACAACATATACAACGAACAAGTTCCAAATGCAAAGAAAAAACATGTAAATGTAATTCTGAATAAATCTCATTGGTTGAAAACTACGAAGGTGTTGTGCTGAATAAATTGCGAAAATGGTTCAGGGATTAACCCTTTCAGGCCCGAATTAAGTTNGACGACCCCCAAAAATATTGTTTTACTTTATATTACTAAGGGGCACACATGAATCACAAATTTTAAAACCATGTTTTTTTGTTACTTTTCAAAATACAGTACAGTACCAGCATCGATTCTGTCATATCCAAACGAA
>KZ868904.1:177089-196115 GCA_003456935.1 Machilis hrabei | reverse complement strand
GTTGCATCAGATTGGGTCGTAATCTCACTGCGAACACCCGCCGGTACTTCACCTACATAATTTTTCCCACACTTGCTTCTATTTCGATTCTAGGCGCAATTTTTGGACTACCACGAACTATGTTAGTTTTGGGGCTACCATCACCAATGTCAGTTTTGATTGTCTTTCTGTTTTCAAGCTAATACTGCTCAACTTGTTATGAATATCAATACAACATTCTTTGTGCAAACCACAAGGTTTTAAAGCCCTTTTCCGAAAACACAGTAGACGTGAAGATTCCACAAAAGATCTTCGTTAATGAGAGTATCAAGACACACAAAGTGCGTCACGCAATACGTTACACAAAGCTTAACCATGCATTCTTGGGATAATTTTGAATTAAAAAGCCCTAATAAACATGAGTCTGATCTGCAATGGTCTGCCAATAAAATGAGAAATAGCATTACATTTCATAATTATTTCTATTTAATTTCAGATCCCAGTCTTATAAACAATAGTAGTAGTAGAGTTAGACCGTACTCAAAACTGATAGTCTAGTCCAAACAAGTGACTAGAAATGACTGTCGATATATAACTGAGCCCTTATCAGAGACTGCGATCATCACAATGCGAGTACTGCACACCATTATTCAATTATGTAGCTTGTAACAAAAATTAGACCAGATTTCATAGTGTTGTTTTAATTTTTATTAGAAAGTTTAGTAAAATTGGAGTTTGGAACTTTTTTTTAAATATATTTTTGTGTGGAAGGAGTTGCTTCCTTTAATCATTGTTTATTTTGCATCCAGAAGAGGTCTCTTCGTTACTGTGATCAATACAGTGTCCGTGCGTACTTGTGTTTAAAAATCTTGGTGTCTACTTTATGTTTGCATGCAATTGGATAGCTATTTAAGCACCGTGCAGAGGTTATTCAGGGACAGTCTAAATCAGTACTCGGCAACTGCTACTTGGGTTCCTTGGAAGAGATATCTAGCTTTGTTCAACCATCAGCATTATTGCTTATAGTCTGTATTGGCGAGAACACTAGCTTACTTAACCGCTACTCTCTTTGAGCTTGTGGCATCAGTATTTCATTTGCCCATACAGTTCACTCGTCTCTTGAGGAACTAACTGGTTATTCAAGCCTCGCTGCCAAAGCATCTGTGTACGTAGTGCACAACGGGGAAACCAGTAAAAAAATATTTGGAAGTTCATTCCAGTTTTAGTTTAGGCATTGTTACTGAGCAACTTGAAAGTATAGTTAGTCTTATTTTTTTTCATTTTGAACTGTAATTAAGTTACACAGAGTCCACATTATCATGAGCTTTATGTTTTTATACTCTATTGAAGTGTGGGTGAATCTCGAGTTTTGATAATCTGGAGTTTTTTCGACGCAGCTTTTAAGGGCGTTACAGCCACCCGTTAATCACAGCCCACCTTTTCGCCAAAGCCTGGAGAGATATGTCAGCCTTTGAACTAGTGACATCTTGATATTTTTGGTATCTAGCTTAGGATCTAGAGCTCGGCTCATTACACTGGCTAACCGACCACTACATTAAGGTCTATGCTTCAGTCAGGTGCTGCTTCCTTTAGGCAAAGATCTTGGAGTTGGCACTTTGAGCTGGAACATCGATTGAGGTAGTACCCAACTATGTATCAAGGTGGGTGCGACATTAACATATGGATATAAATTTGAATAAAACTGTTACCGAGAGAAACCCGGAACGCATTGAGTGACAAAAAATTCAAATCTATGTTAACCTGTTCAAATATTGAATTAAAGGAAACCTTGTCAATAAGATAAGGCTGGAGTGTAATGATTTAAGGGATCAGTACTGATTGTAATCCGCTGCCCGAAACTTAGAGTACATGTAAATTACTTAAAATGAATTGGGGTCTTTGAAAGAGGCAAATCGACCTACATTCTAATCACCTTTGAGCTGTCGGAAATCTAGCCAATAATTTTTCTACAAGGCTTGGTCAAATCTACAAACCTCATTTAGCTTTTATGTTTGTCGTAATCTTTTCAGAATCTAAAATCTTTATTTGTTCTCTAAGTGTATTTTTGAATATGTATGATACAAGTTATTTCTGCTAGTGTTAGATGTAATTTTATGAACTGCAGATCTTAGCGAGCAGTCTAGTTGATTATACGTCTGTCTAGATGTCATTTTATGTAGACATTCCACCCACTGGGCGAGTGGGGAAAAGTCATTTGGCACTCTTAGTCGCTTCAAGGCCTACTAGGCAATAATATTTTTTAATATTAGACAGTACAATCATTTGTCCTAAATATACTAATATAGTCCTTTAAAACTTTTTTATTTTTATTTGGAAGCCCAGCCCTGTATGCCTCCAAGGGCTTTATAGGCTCTTTTATATCTAGCACCTCCCGTTCTAGTGTTTTGATGAATTGCTTTACGGCGCTCAACACAATGGTTAAATATGTTTTGTCATCAGCCGCAAGTCATTGATGGAGAATTTAGGATGTTCTGGAGGCCTATTGGACTTTTGAAATCAGTCAGCATAAGTAAAACGGGATATTAATCCCATTTGTGTAGCATTTTCTCTGTACGGAGCTTAACGGTGAAGTGGGGGTGAAGAACGATTGGTTGTAGTCGCTGTATCGGACTTTACATGTGTTTTGGTGCATATTTTTGCTTTGAGCTGCTTCGGAATTTAAATCTGTTGTTCTCATTTTCTTACAGGTTCCGATTGGTGCTGAGGCGTTGGTCAATAAATTTTGCTTCCAGGTTGCTGACCTCTATTGTATATACGTGGTTCAGAAGAGCGCTTTTGATTGAGTCGCAGACTGTCAAGGTCATTGGCAGACCGAGCAAACAAGAAGTAGGGCCCTTTACTGGAATCTTGTCTGTGATAAAAACAGTGAATATTTGCTTGAATTTGCATACGGTGGCAGAGCCATCGATTGCATTAAGTTTGTTGAACATATTGACGTTGACAGACTTTCGTATTCTCTAACCATACCCTTTGTTATATAAAATTTTGCCAATAGATGACAATACTTACGCTCTGTACATAACAAAGAAGATCAGTGCTAACAAGTTTACATTTTGATATAGGCTAATTATTACATAAATAAACATAATAGATGTAATAATTATATTAACATGTGATATTGTTAGCACTGATTTTCTTTTACATACAGAGCGTAAGTATTGGCTTTATGCCACTAAATTTGATACTTTATACATTGTCTAGTTCTGTATGGCAACATAGCAAAGTTAAGCATATGTTTCTGAAAGAGGCCACACAAGTCGCCACAGGGAAAAACAGCTGAGCAGTGCTCAGCGGGAGTTTGTTTACTAGTCTTTGCAGTTTGTGATTGAGGTAATTATTTTACTTTTTAATCTTTAATAGTAGTCATTGTTGATTGAATTATACATGAATTGATAAAGGAGCAAAGGAACTTGGGATACAAATACAGGTTAGTCACTGAATATTCTTGTCCGAGGTTTAAAACCTTGAAAACAAAATGTTGTCCAGTAGTCGCCATTTTTTACTTTCACAAGCTGAATAGCGGCTCTATATTAAATACAATGGCATTTTAAAAACCTTGGGGTACAAGGTATATCAGTCAATGAACTGATCTGTTAACACTAATGGTTCTATTACTATATTAACAATATTACTGCAATGCTGAAGTACCAAAGATTAAAAAGTAATATAACTAATAATTAGTACACAAAAACTATGTTAAACACTTACATTTTTTCAACAAAGTTCCGTGTACATGTGTTGTGGGTTAAACTTTGAATATAGACTTCAACTCGGGTCAAAATCGAAATTTAACTGCGGATGTATTATTCACAACACCTGGCTTTGCGTCTGAACCAAACTTGCAGATTACAGTAAGGGTTCACTAACCAGTCATTTGGTTCTTGCAGTAGCTTTGATTTAATGAAGCCAAGTTGACTGTTTTTAAGAAATTAACTTGTCTTTTTTTTGCCTTTTAACACATTAAATCCTAAACCATTAAAAAAAATTGTTTTCAATACTTTTTAGTGTTTTCAGAAGTCTAAAGCCAAATAAACTCTCGGAAAGTTTTCAGATATTTTTTCCCCAAATGGAGAGTTTACATTTGGAACATGAAATTGTGAAGGCCGTGTTCATTTTAGATAACACACTTGCTCACCCCACTAGCAATGATGAATTGATTAAATTTACGTTTCTCACTCCGAACACTACTTCACTAATCCAGTCTATGGATCAGGGAGTAATAATAATCTTTACTTGTAACTGCTTTTATGGACTCAAGCCAGTGATTGAAATAAAAACAAATTTAAACTCTCAATCATAATAGCAAATTCGGACACTCTTGTAGACTTTATTAACTCTAATCCAGACTATCTAAAAATATTATCTTGCAGTGGAAGAAATGCGCTAAGAAATGATAAAGGGACGGTGCAGAAAGGAGTCTCAGCCAAAAATAAGTTTTGTTTTACTTAAACAAATAAACAAAAAGTTCAATATTGACATCATTTTGTAGAAATGGAAATTATCAAACAATTTCCCTTTATATTTCGCGGGATATGTAAATATTAATTATTTCGCGGGAACCAAATAATTTCGCGAGATTTCGCGACAGAATTAACAGAATTTGTCAATTAACATGGTCATAAAACATACCTAATTTTTTTTAGTTACTTATTAACATATTTTGCAGTTTGCCAAAATTCGATATCACTATTAATTAAGAATGTAACATCTAGTATGATTCCAGGCCAAAATACTGTAACTACACGGTACAAATCAGCAGGATCATTCAGGACAATCAACGTACCAAGATTTCAATGTACGAACCTACACCACAGAAAATAAAATGTCTCCTGGATATCACAGTACAGAAGTTGGAACTGTATAACAAATACAAATATCTAAGTAATCCTTCATGCTAAACACTTCATTTTAAGATCGAATGGTAGTACTAAAATGCCAACAATAATGGTAATACGTGTTTCAAGGAGAAAAAAGGACTGCACCTAAAGTGGGCTTCTACCTATGGTATAAAAAGTGTAAAATGGGACTCTAAAACTAAATACCAAAAAATACGAGGAAACAGAGGAATTGTATATGTGCCCATTCTACTTGCTATTTAGGAAAACATGTAATCAATACAAATACACATTATCTACTTATTTTAAAACAAAATAAGAAAACTGGCACACACCTATGCTGCTCCTCTCCTAACCAAAGATACGTGGAGGGGGGGAAATGCAAACATTCCCTGATGAACATCAACACATTTTCAAACTTGATTCACAGATACAAAATTAGTATAGATGATAATTATTCCCTTCCTTCCTTATCTAATAAACTGTTACTGCTGACACCCAGGCTCTTTGATGACATCTGTAAATAGTATTTCTGTATCCCCAATCCCATTAATTTGTAAATAAACAGTCCCAATATAAGTTTTAAAGCCCAAAAACTACACAAAAGTTACTTGGTAATAAAAAAATGTGCACGTAAATGGCAACACTTTAACAGACTGACTAATAATGCTACGTCAATAGTTATTCACTCCACACAACACTGCCAAAGCCTACACAATTTATCTGGCTGTGGGAACCCTTTTGTTTTAATTAAAAGAATGGTAGTTCACTAACAAAACGACAAGAGTGCGTGAACTATCTCCAGGCTCACCATTGGGGGGAGACTGAGGACAGACTGCTTCCTTCATCTTCATGTTGACTCCAGCATGAAATTAACAAGCTCCACGAGATCCCTCACCAGAAGGTCAAGTGCAGTGCGCAGCTGGAACAAATTCAATTGTACTCGCTATCCTAGCCGTTATATGTTTTGTATAAAGGACTGTATGAACCATCTTCACATATAACCACTACTCTTAAAAATTATTTCTTAATTACATTTTTTATGTCTATATTTCAGAAGGCAAATTAGACTCAATTTAACTTCAGACAATAACACACACACAAAAGTAGTGTAACATTTGAGAAACAGCTCATAAAAGAATGGGTGGAAACGTAAAGTAAAATATGCAACTGGTCTACTTTCACACCACAAAAATGTAGTGTCAAATAATTCTCTAGTAATAGGATTAGACTACAAATGAATATCAAAGTAACACCTATCTACACTTGCAATATAAACGGTTTTAATTCAAACAATCTAAAATGGTAATTACATGAACAAGCGGTATTACTATGGCCTACATAAGCCTTTAAAATATAGGATGCAAGATATTGTGATAAAAAACATTTAAAAAATTTATTGTGACTAAACTACAAGGAATACTAGAATGAAGTAAATCAATCAATAACACTTCCTAGTTTTGTTTGTATGTCTATAAATGTTGGATATGGCTCCTGCTGGTCATACGACACACATCCCATTGAAATTCTATTTCTTGACAGACTTTGCTTAAGAATTCCTCATCCAACACTTTATTATTCTCTCTCGTAGCTGTTGCACATTCTGCAGCATAGATGGCACACAGACTTTGCCTTTATGAAGCTCCACATGCAGAAGTCTAGTGACATCAGATCTAGAGACGTGTGTAGCCATGCAATGTGTCCATCATGTCCAATCCATCTTTGTGGGAAAGTTTCATTGAGAAAATTTGTGACCTCCACATGGTAGTGAGATTGAGCTCCATTTTGCTAGAAATTCACATTCTTGACTCAACATGTCACAATACACAGTGTTAGCGATTGATGATTCCTCAAAGGAAAATGGCCCATAAACCTGTGTTCTACAAATGGCACAAAAACATTGCTGAAATGTTGCCTTGTTGCTAAACACTATCTTATCCAACAGGGAATTGTCCTCCTCCAGTCAGTTCAACACATCAACACAAAAACTGAACCACAACTTGTATTGTCTGAGTGACAGTCTCTTGAATAACACCCTCCACACTGTTAAATGAGAAACATCACCCAGTTCTTTTATTCACTTGCCTTGTTGATTTCTGTGGGCTATGTTGAAACACTTCCCGAACACGATCCACAGTTAGGCAGTCTTCCTGTGCTTTTCTTCTAACACAAACAACCAGTTTCAACCAGGGGTCGATAACTTAGCGAAATGTGCGTTATTAACGCATTTGCACACGTTACTGTTACCGCTGAATATCAAATAACGAAAACAAGTGAATAACGTTATTCGTCTCTGTACCTTTTCAAATGGTATATTTAAAATAATGGTATTATAAATAACGTTATTGGTGAGAATGAAAAGCATTTCATTATTATGGTTAAAGTTGCAGGTACAATAACGTTATTGGCAGTACCGCTGTACCTACCTTTGGGGGTACAAATCGCCTAGGTTTTTTGTACCAGGGGGTTCAAATTGCCTAGGTGTTTTGTACCCCAGGGATACAAATCGCCAGGGGTACAAATCACCGCCAAAATCTGTCTCGACTCCCTTCCAAATAACGTTATAACGAATATATTTTGGTTACAAACATTAACCAAAATATATTCGTTCCTTCAATCAGGTACACTACCATAACCTTAAAGTACGAATAACGTATAGCCATGTAACGAAACGTAATAACGTTTTTGTTCGTACCTACCCAAACTAAATACAACTATGTTTTGTTAGTTACGGCAATTTCGTTACTGTTACGTTTATGTTAAGTTAGTGACCCTTGGTTTCAACTAAAGATTTCAGCCACCTGTAAACTGTTTTCTTTGTTGGAGCCAGGCTACCATCATTAGCACTAAACCATCGCCAAACACTCATTGCTGACAGAGTTTCAAGAAATTTAAAAACAGCCTGCTTTCTCTGGACCAGTAAAGTTTGCCATTTCTCTTAACAGTGCACTGTCACCATGGCACCATGTGTGTACTTAAGTCTTGCACACGAAAAAAAGAAAACTATGTGCTGCCGATTGCTATACCAAAACTCATTTCTGTACTCCATGTAGTTTAGTAACAACACATTTTTTAAGTTGTTTACCACACTATAATACATCCTGTATAAAATTTGAGACAATGGTATTTTAGGAGACTGAAAATGATTCAGTGGAATTTGAATATCTCTTTAAAAAACACTGGTTTTATTTCATCAATCTAGCTAACTCCATCACTTGCACTGTTTCAATAAAGGAGCATTACATACACATACTTGACACACATCAAAGTGAAGGGAAATGCAAAAACAGAGTTACAATTCGAACTACATAGTTAGACATAGCTGAATCCCAAAGCAAACAGACACATTAATGAAATTACAGTGCACCTAAATTTATCTAGGTATTTCAAAGACAAAGCAAAACTTTAGCGAGCCTCAACATCAAAGATATTCACTTTCCAAGTGACTGTTAATGCAACTGCAAAAACAGTATGAAAAGGAAGGAAGGTGGCTTACTTTGACATAAGGTAAGCAGCTTTTGAAGACTGCATGTATTATACTAGGATTCAACATGGTTTTACAAAATACACTACACTAATACCCACATGCATATTAAGCTGTCCATTAGCATCTCGCAGGCGTCGGCGTCGAGGTGGGCCAACGTTGACTTTTGTTCCGTCAGGAAATGCGTGTAGGTAGAAACACAGATTCCCAAAAGGACACTTTCCATTACCCTGTCGGAAATACTTGCAGTCCTTCGAACTGAAACATGAAGAAACAGTCATATTGGAGGATGTCTACTATGTTAACAGTACGTATTCACTAACAAATAACCACACACAATTAATGGTGAAAAGGACAAAATAAATAAATGAGATTTTATAACATCTCTAATCATACTCAATTCTTAAAGACTAAGGAAAAAATTTAAATGGTTGCACACCACCCCATATTTTGGTGTACTTCGGGTTTTTAAATTTTCTTTTTAACCATCATAAATCAGCAAGTGTTAAACAATAAAAGAAAACAAATTTTTCATCTACATGATGCATAACTTTATGTAGTAATTTACACCAATAAATATACTTTATATGTATTCAAAATATACAGGACAAGTTTAAAATTTAATTGTATATACCTCATACACATATATTTGTAATAAGACATTTCTAGAACATTCTAAAGCATGAATAAAAAAATATACAAAACAGTATTGTCAAAATGTTACTATTTCTATATATTTGTTACTCCATTTTGTGGTTTCCTGGACATAGATATATATGAATGCCAAATTTTAAAACAGTTCCTCTCCAACTGCACACAGAGTGGAACAATACATTGTCAGAGTCATTTTTCAGTTTTTGTGGATTTTTTATGATTCTGGAGTGTTTCGATGTTTTGGTTGCCCTTTTCCTGTGAGGTATGCAATATGTGCAGCCGCTACTATCAATGTCTGTGTTTATGTAAATGTTTAGCGATAAGGTTAGTATATAAGGTTGGTATTTTGAGAGTACTAGAGGAGAAGAATTCTTGGTACGTATCTGAAAGACACGTTGTATTGTTGTGTTGTATTCATAATTAGTAGGACGAGTGTGGTGAGGTTTGGCCCATAAGGTTAATTATTTGGGCATGACTGAATTATTGTGGANTGTTATTGCGAACATTATTACTTCTTCCGAAAGTGACTTGGATGCTTGATTGTGTGCACACCAATAAACTTGATTATTTTTTTGAATTTAGTATCTTCGTTCATAAACCATATTTCCTACCTCATACTGTGTGTCAATTTAAGACGTTCGAGTCAATTAGCCGCTCGAAGGGGTGGTTCATCAAACCACTGCGAGCAACCGTCGAGTGATCACTGTAATGACCAAAGTCGTTGAATTAATAATCCTACCAAAATTCATGTCCACCTTATGATGGGTCAGTTTCGAGTTTTCGATAAAAGTTATTTTTATTGCTGACAACATATACCACATTTCCAAGGAATTCTCTGTTGTTTAGTTGTGTTAAAGCAGTTTTTATCATTTTTCGCCCACTGTTGCTTTGCTTTGTGTATGAAGACATTTAGACTGTTTGTATTGTCCAAGTGATACTGTTTACTTTATTTCTGGTAATACATTGCTTTCATCATTGGTATCTGATGACAAAACACCATTTATTCTTCTACACTAAACAGCCAATTTACTATGTTCACTACTATCGCAACGTCGGCCAAATAAGCAGCAAAAAACTTTTCTGTTGCAGCAATCTTTGTTTATGTTTAATCACCAAAGTTACAGTATTTGTTTTCCAAAAATTATATAAATTCAGATAGTTATGATCTCCCTGTGATTTGTGCAATACATGATTATAACATTTGTTGGCACGAAGGCAGAACATTAAGAGACCTACAAAATCCAATCCAGGCCATAAAAGTCATCAGTCAACTGCAACTGATTTTGCATAGGGTGAAGTGTAGCCAGTTGCAAAAACAAAATTTCCAAATGTATACACTATCGAATGCAAAGACCTTGCATTCAAAATATCAAAACAAGTTAACAATTCTGCTGCCCAGTGATGCAATGATGATTACACCAGAATACTTCTGGTAACATATAATATATAGTTAATGTTTCATGTCTGATAAAGTTCAAAGGGCTCACAAGAAATTAACTGTACGATACATGGTTGTAAAACTGCTCACAAATGCCATTTTGACATGTTTTTTCTTCAATTCATTTCCAAGATAATGGTCTTAAATTACCACTACAACATTCTTGACTCTGTACTGCCTGAAGGTCTGGTTAACACCTTAGTTTACACAACAAGATGAAAAATCAAGTGTAAATTATGTGTGCTAGAACAGCCAATCAAAGTTGTAGAGAGCATTTTCAAGTGTTCAATCACATCTTAGTTAACCATGATTTCGGACTGGTGTGAAACCAAGAAGAAAATCATACACAGCTCCTTTTCTTTCCCTAAACTTCCTAGTACTACGAAAGTACCTACAAAGGAAAGAAAATGTCAGCTAAAATATGTATAAACTTCCTGAAAAGTTTAACACAATTAAAAAAAATATAATTTCTCTTGTTTTAAGATAGGCAAAGGGTGCAGATGCTAAGCCTGTGCACCAATGTAATGAAGTCACATCTATTGCACAACTTCATGCGTTTGTTGAAGATCTGCAGATTCAAAGTAATGTGAATGCTCATAATCGTACATAGTCTGGTTCAGATGCCTTGTAAAATAGTTGACACAATAATGCAGTCAATGTGAAACTAAGTTTTTCTGCATATGCCTTATAATAACTAGCACAGAATTTATATTCAGAAATTCTAATTCAGAACCTGTAATTACTATGGTTGGATCCTTGTGACAGAAGACGCTGTACATTTAGATCTCCCACTTCAACCATTACAATAAAAATGAATGATGATGAATGTTTTCGTATTATGATGAACCTTTCTGTGCTTAACAACACAGTATTTTGTTCATGTACAATCGAAGAGCATCAGAAAAGTCATTAATTCAATTTTACATTCGTCCTTACCTAAGTGCCTTTTTGTAGTCTGTTATTAGCTTCTCCTTTTCTTCTTTTGTGTCCACCCAGTACATACTTGGGCAGACGAAGTCTGACGTGACTCTGCACTCTGGACAAGCCCTGTACCATAGATATATAAAAAATAAATAAAAAATGAATTACCACTGGAACAGAAAATTATGTTTACAGGGGCAGTCATTAAAACAATCGTGAAATTCAGTTGTTTATTAACAATTTAGTGGCAGTTTGTTTATCATATTTCATCATCCAGAAATTAAACCAATCAAACTGAAATACTTTAACAATGCATAAAACAAATGTTAATTACATTTAAATGGTTTTCTGCTTCCTAGTTATGTTAAGTGGTAAATTACTTTTTCACACACAAATTGGTGTGGCTTATATCATGCTCTTGTATCAGTTGACAAACACAGTATTCACCCCATTTCAAATACATTAATGTGTAACTACAATCTTAGAACAGTTCTATGCATCCCATAAATCTCAAATGTGTCAAATTTGTATTTTATTTTAACAAAATCACTGTTACAAATGTATCACTTTGTTGCATATGTACCTTATGATCTTGCTCTCAAACTGCCGGGCCTGACGCCACTTACGAATGCAGCTCAGGCAAAAACAATGATTACAGTTAGGAAGGATACCAAACCGTTGCTCGCCAAGAGGTTTGTCCATGATAACTTCCATGCAAACCCCACACATCTTGTCTTTTGACTTGGATACTGCAAAGGAGAGCTCCATGTTTTTCTCATGTTCTCGAATGCACTCCTACAAATGTGAAACAAGTTTCAATATGCACAAATTTTCAATTTACACAAATATTAAACATGAGATCACAGAATTGTTGCACTTTTACAGAAGAATTTTTATTGTAACATTATTTTCATAAACCCACTTTAGCAATTTTTAAAATTGGATGTAATCAAGAATTGAGAAAAGAAAGTAATAAGCAAGTTTATCTTGCAGTACAAGAACAGAAGAGTTGTATTACTTTCTTGCAAATCACACTGACTTAATCAATGGAGTACAATGTTCACCTGCAAAACATTTTAATTTGTAACTAAATTAGAATAAAATTCTTAAATTCTTTAATATCATTTGTAACCATAATTAAGAAAAAAAACAAGAATAAACTAGCAAAATCAGACCGGATAAAGAAAATGGGAAAATTCATCTGAACAACTTCAAAATCAACTACAACTTAATGTAAACCAATGAAAAATGCTTTTATTAGGGAATGCACAAGAAAAAATTACCTTATGCCATATAACTCTAGCAACTAACCTCAATGTGTTTCTTCCTTTGAGCCTCGTCAGTGGGATGCAAACAAAATCTACAACAAAATTCACATTTATCTCCGTGTGTATACACACACTCTATGTTCTCGCAGTACTTTTGCATTGCATATGGGCAGAGGCTATCAATCCTTTCCTGGAAAGCTCCTACACAACTAGCCTGAGGATTCACTGCTTCTGCATAAGTCTTCTGGTCTGCAAGAGAAAACAATACAATAGAAGAAAGAAAATGTAAAATAATGCTCCAGCTGTGCTGTCTTCATTCTCATCAACAAAGGTACCGAAACAAAAAAAAAAGCTTACTATTTGAAGGCCTTTTAAAAAATGGCACGTTTAATCAACTCATACTCACATCTCCAAGAATTAATGAAAAAATATTGTTTTTCTTACAAACCAGTAACAGTTTGTTGTCTCTCTACAAAAATGTATGCCTACATATGCCATGGAAACTTTTATACCAGTTTGCCTTTACACATTACTTGCATATACGATTTTCAAAATAAAACAGGATATATTTTATATGATAGAAAATCAGTAGCCTACATATTTTTTTTTTTTAAGAAACCTGCAACTATAGTCATTCTTGTGAATGAATATGAAACAGCTCCATTCTGGGTACTATAAAATAAAATTACACAAAATCCAAATTGTAAGCTTCATGCATACTATCCATTCTATTTCCATTTCTCAACATCACCGGAGTCTGAACAGATGGTGATAAAGTATTAACAAAAATCGTATCAGTGGCCAGCAAAAACACAGCTCTAGATTCATCAAACCTCATAACAAGGAGCTGGCAGACATCAATAAAGGCTTGCTGTGCCAATTTATACAAAAAGGACTCTCGATCAGTCAAGAACCCAATACTGGAGGTGACAATCTTCACGAGCTGTCGCACTTCGCAATATATGCATGCATCTTCTTCAGGAACTACCTCAACACCTTTAGTACAGTACAGCCAACACCTATAATATATCTTATCAGCACATCACCTTCCTATACGGCAAGCATACACACTTGTCAAATCCAATTAACTGTTTATTTACAGCACAACTCTCATCTGAGGTATGTTACGAACTTGAAAGCCATTTCCTATACACGAGTTTTAAAAAAACTTAGGTGTTGTGTTATATCCAACAGACACCATTTCAGGTCAATGAAACATGCTTATTTTGATTAATGGAGATGAATGATCATAAACATAGAGTTGGAGGACATTCACAACACTCAGCCTTGTGTGAGAATCGAATCTCGTACAACAGCAGGTTGACTAGCCACCTTCTCATAGTCTGTGTGGTAGCCGATATAATACTGCACTTTGTTATGAAAGCAAGCTGCTTTGCAATCATGTATATTAGACCTCAAAGATATAGATAAAAAAAAATCCTGATTGAAAAAGACCCGTTTTTCTTTTCTTTTCAAAATGTCGTCCGAA
Source organism: Machilis hrabei (assembly GCA_003456935.1). Lineage (NCBI taxonomy): Eukaryota > Metazoa > Arthropoda > Insecta > Archaeognatha > Machilidae > Machilis > Machilis hrabei. Next base: position 182,026 of record KZ868904.1, on the reverse strand, counting down.
TTTTGAATTTAAGGTTGGTTCTTTATCATGTGACACATCATTCCACATGAATTTGGCACCCCTGAGAATGAGGGTGGCCTTAAAATCTGTGCCAGATCGAAAGTGGTGACATGTTGTTAACTTTAACACTGCTAAAGGTAAAATAATGTGCACCATCTTAATTCATTGAATTTTATAAATACTACTCTCACCATTGACTACAATAACATGATGTTTTGATGCAAATTACGGTTTCTTTTAGCTATTTCTTGGGTTATAAGTGTGAATATTATTTAAGCGATAATGTTTGATGTGGAATTTACGGTTCAATTGTTATTTTTCAGCGGATGATGATGGGTTCCAAACGCCATAGAGTTGCTTTCCCAAATCACTTCAACTGGACAAAATGCTGCTTGTGCAGAAAAAGTGGCAGAGATGATCTCTGCAATCCTGCTGAAAATAAAGACAGTGTGAAGCACAACGTTAGCTACAAAATGCTTGCTGACAATTTCCAGAAACTGATTGCACTTGGACAACTGTCTCCAGATATACATTTGAAAGCTGTAGATGACTGTGAGGGTGTGCAGCCTATTTTGTTTACACACTGTGCTCACTGCCATAAGTTATGTTATAACTGATTCAATAACAATAATGTCGCCTGTACCTGCGAACGCGTCTGCAAGAATCCCCCAACTTCAAGTACTCCACGCTGTTCTAGCTTTGCCACTAAACAGGAAATATAAAGTAAGTGTAGGTTAACAAAATTGCTTTTGCACACATTGCTCCTTTTGTGACATGCAAGCTTTGCCAGGAAGACAGTGGCTTTGTTTTTAAAGTGAGTTTTTTAACAAGGATGCATCCAGTGTTGTTAAGGCCACTGTTCTTCCAACTAGAGAACCTGTTTACTCTAAATGTGATGATGAAACTGCAAAGCCACTTCTTCCATGCTATGGCTGCAAGATCAAGATTGGTTGCCACACTGTCATACTGATAGTGCTAGTCTGGATGGCCCTTTTCCGTTGGACATCTCGTGAGCTACTCATCATGCAAGTAAGGCTCCAGAGACACTTTGTCCTGTGCTTAGATTCTTATTGCCATTCTCAGTGGTGTAGTGTCCATGTAAGGCTTGCAAATCCACCTTACAAATTAAAAAAGTGTAAAACACCTTTAATTCCTATAGTCATCGTGTAAACACACATTACACTATCAGAATTTAAAATGAACAGTTAACGAAACAATTCAGGACTTGTAAGGCTTCTCTAAATGCCTTTCAATGGGGAAGACTGGAGAAATGATTTGGACTCGTCCGGCGCAGAGGTGTTCATTTACATAATAGCTTCTCAACCAATGACAGCTCGGTCTTTTCAAGAACAGCAGTAAGGCGCCTGACAGCATCGCATGATTTACAGACTGCACCCGACATGACCGTGTGGTGATCTGAATGCGTGTTTGTGTATGTTGACAGCACTTTGGATTAAGTAATTTGTTTTTGTTTTGATTAGCTATCAATTACAGTATAAATAAGTAGTTTCAGTAAATTATACTTTCTGCTTTTATCCTTAACTTTAAGTGTTTGTGTACGTCCATGTGCGAGTTAAGTTCGAATCTCTTCAGTTAAAGTATTTTGGGTTTTATATATTCAATTTACAGATCTGATTTATCTTACAAAGCCTTACACATTTTGTACAATCACGTTAACTCCTGGCCATTCTTTTACGCGAGTTCAATTTTCATAATGGTTTGGCATGGAATGGATGTAGTTAAGGAAGCAACTCATCATGTCGTTATGTATGGATCGGCCACTCTTTACTTTTTCAAAGCTAATTCAGTGGAACTGGCCTTCCGTGTAAGGAGAAGACAAATACGTCGTGCTACTAGCACCTTTTCATATTAAACAGGCATTGGAGCTCTGATATTGAAACAAGAGTCAGGAGTACAGTCTCACTTAAGTACCAGGCAAGTGACAAAAGTCGGAACATGCCTTCAGTTTACTGCTGCTGGTCTTCATTCCCTGATAGCTGATGCCTATGTTGCCTCAGGAGAAACAATCCCTATTCATGAGTGGGCTATAAAGCAATCTGAAACTTCCCCAACCTTCTTCTTTTGGCCTCAAATCTAATAAACCTTCTCTTAGCTTTTGATAATCTCTTCAGCAGGAGGATGCATTGTTACAAGGCAAGAAAACCATTGTTATCTGTACTATGGATACAGATGTCCTCATTATAGCCATTTCTTTCTACTTTGGACTAAAAAAATCTTGATACTCCATGAGATGTGGCTGCATTTTGGTGTTGGAGAAAACAGATGGTATATTTCCATGCACAAAATTGTAGAAAGTCTTGGTGAAGATTAGTCGGTCGCACTCTGGGGCTTTCACACATTCTCGGGGTGTGACAAGACATCGTCATTTTTCCTGAGGGAAAAAAAGGGTTTGGTTAGCATGGTTTAATGAAGTGACTGATGCTTTCAAACTCATTAGCCATCCATAGGGATGTTCCACAGAAATATTTCAATGGAAGGAAATATATTGGAAATTTTCACAATGCTTCAGAAAAAAATATAAATACTATCCAAATTTTGCAAAAATGATATAAACATAATCGTGCAATAAAAATTTCAAGTTTTTTCATGCGACTTTAGAAAGTTAATTTCAAAACTACGAGTCTAAATATTACAATTGTGAGAATTCAAGTTTTGTAAAATTTATGGTACTGATGTTTTAATCTTATTTTATCCACTTATATTTTTTTAAAGATACAATCTTCTGCTTCTCATGTAACGGCACTGTTAGTTACTATATTCCTTTGTTTACTGTGTTATTTATGTAGGCAGCACATGAAACAAATTAAGAATAGGAAAAACAAAGGGAAATGTATAGAAATATTATTTTGAAAAAGGAAATATGCTCACTGTAAGTTTTGTAATAAAAATTACCTAAAGAAATGTAAAAAATGTCCTTTATGCTCTGTCTATAATAAGACTTTGGGATGACTTTAGGGGCCAGCCTGACTTTTTGGAGATGGCCCAGGGTGGCCACTATTTCAAGGTTTTGAAATCCCGACTTTTCTAGGTTTTCCAGACAAAATTTACAATATAAAAAAAAAACAAATCTAAACAAATGAAACTATCTGATTGAATACCTGAGAACAGAACATTTGTCATAGTAAAAGCTTGTTACATTGGTCTGTGTGTGTCAGAAGAGAATTCAAAAAGGATGAAATAACGCCGAAACAGGCAACAAAAGAAAAAGTAGTAAGAGCAGAGACAAGAACGGGAACACTGTTGCCTTGGTCATTAATCTACAAATATTTTCTAAATAAAGAATTTAGTTTCTTTTACAACACCTTCATTCCTGAAGTTACGCGACTTTAGAGCTCAACACCGGATGAAAATATTATCTGGCAACCTTGTGGAACATTGTTTTCACACACCAAAGAGGAGAACAAAGAAAATGTGAATGAGAAAGTGGAATAATATTGATTTATGAGCACGATCCGATTATTTTGCCATCATTTATTCCTCTGGTGGTTTTAAATTCCTCGTTTGTCCATCTGTTTCTAATGTGCTTACAATACTAATTTTTCCTTTCAAAATTTGTACGGGCCAATGATTATGTATGCCCATTTATGTTGCACGCGAAGATAAGGTTTGCCCTCACTCAACACCTTGTTTTCTCAAATCCAAAAATAAATTTGCCCTTCTCGTAATTTCTCAGCAAGTTAAATTAGTATTCCATTTAGGTAAGTGAGAATACACCCTCCTGCATGTTCTTCTCAGCATCATACCTTCCACCCACCACCTTTATTTACATTCTCTTGACTACCAGTTATTGTTTGGAGAGAACAAAAAGAAAAGGCGTGTATTCCTGTAAATTAATAAATATAACGTTCGATAATAAGCATAAGATTCACCGCCGTGAAAACGCAAATTTCCATAATTAATATTAATTGCCTCGACTTTTCTAACACTTTTCCCAGAGAAGAGAAATTACGACTATTCCCTATTGAGCGGCCACCCTGTGGTCATCTCCCATTTCTTAGGGCAAGTCAGCTTAAGTCTGGCCAATCAACTTCAATTTTGTTTGAACATAACAACAATGCCACATGCACCTAGTAGAAAAAATGGAAAGTAGAACATCTTTGTTCTCATTGGGTGAAACTTTAAGTCTTAAATATTAAATACCATTGTGGATGGGAAGAGACATTTGGGAAGAGACAAGTCTGCCTCCAGTCTCTCATTGTAGACCATGCACTTCAGCCTTTACAGGTGCATATTCATATTGTACGGAAAGCTGTTGATAAAATGGAGCCACACATCTGGTGGAAGGGAATATGCACTAACACTCAGCTGTCTCAGGTGACAGGAAGAATTCTCTCTCTGCCAGCAACCTCAGCAGCTACCAAAAGAAGTTTGAGCACACATGGTCGAATACACAGCAAAATCAGGAATTGTCTTAACTGTATGACAGCTGGTAAGCATGTACACTGACTTAGCAAAACTCATGGGATACCCACCTAATATCTGGTTGGGCCCTCTCTGGCCCTTCGGAGCGCAGCGATACGGCGTGGAACTGAGTCTGCAAGTCCCTGGTACACTTCCGGAGGCAGTTTATACCACGCAGTCTGCAGAGCGGCAGCCAATTGTGGCCTGTTCGTGGGTCGAGGATACAATACACGGAGTCTGCGTTCAAGGGCATCCCAGATATGCTCGATTTGGTTCATATCAGGGCTTTGGGGTGGCCAGTTCAGTAGTTGGACCTACCCTGCATGCTCTTCGAACCATTCACGGACGACATAGGAGCGATGTGGCGGCGCATTTTCCTGTTGAAAGACCGCAATGTCGTCAAGGTGTTGAAAAGTCACAAACTGGTGAAGATGGTCTCCAAGCAGCTGACGATACCGCGGACCAGTCAACGTGTCTTCCAGAACAACCAGGGGGCCCATTCCATGCCAGGAAAA
>KZ868904.1:162154-172556 GCA_003456935.1 Machilis hrabei | reverse complement strand
TAAACATTTAAAATCGGATGATTCTTTTTGAAATGCCCTGTATATTAATGGTGTTTGAGTTATAGGCTATAAACAGGTTTGTAGTTTATTTTTTAATATAAGGTCACATTTAAAATAGTTTTCAATGTGAAGTGGTATCATTACCCACTTGTAGGCTAACATCCAAAAAAATTTTAATAAACGATCTCAGGACATGACGTTAAAAAAATGTAGGTCTAGCTGAAATCCAGTCACTGGACCAATAGTCCTTGATGCCATGCATAATTACACAAAAAAATTTTTCAAATTTCTGTTGTACTTACTTCAGTCCTTGTTTTCCATATTGACCTTGGGCTCAGCTGTTTCCCTTCCATTTTTAATTCTGCATATCTTTTTGTTTTAGTGACAACATTGTTCAATAACTCATCATCAAATAGTTACACAAAATATTCGCTACTATGCCTAGCATTTGTTGGTAAATTATTTTTGGATCATGATTTTTGTAAGATAAAACACATGAGTTTTTGGTTCACTTTGATGAGTTATAAACAACCAGTCATAACAAAACACAATTATGAATGGCATTGTCATCAGAGCGTGCCTTTCATCACTTGAATTGTCACTTTCATTTGCCATCAATGCACTAAAATTACTCTCACCACTGTCTGAAGTATCATTGAAAACTATTCTTTCTATATCTTTGTCCTTAATAAATACTTGTGCATCACTTTGGACACTTGAAGGACCCGATACACTGTTTTGGTCATCCATATTTGTTTACTTTCAACTGTTGTATTTCATTCAAAATTCTGTAAAAGTTCTAAATTTCATTAGGAGATGGTAGCACAAGCTTGACAAAGTGTTTACCAAAGCGCTGCGTGTGCATTTGGCGATTATTAGTCAACATACGACTCAGAAAGAACCTAAAATTCAGCTTGTCGATTATATGTCGACCTACGACCGTGGAAGCATATAGTGGATGTCGATTATATATCGAACTCCGACCGCAAAGGGTTAACCTTTCTACATGTGTTGGAAAACAAGAAATAGCAAAACTAATCTGTATATACATTTTTACAATTTGTTTTTCTTTGTGGTAAGCAGCCCAGGACATAAAGGGCACCAGTAACCACAACATTGACAATATTGTCATCACTAATACTCAAGCTACTACTATTGCTAGAAACATTATCATCTACTGTATGTGACATATCACTTTTTTCTTCACTACTATCACTAATAGCTAAACAATTAGCATATTCGTCCTCCTTCAACACTTATAACACTTTCTGTCAGCCATGATAAATTTACTTACTTTTCTGAAGGAGCAGTTCAAAAATGTAAACAGAAACTAGTGTTGCCATCTGTGTTTGATTGACATAGACGGCTGAGTGAGACATTCAACTCTTGCTCAACAGATGGTGCTCAAATGCAGAAAAACACATTGGCAAAACGGCCACACGTTGAACTCGTGGTAAAGCATTTTGGCATTCAAAGGCCACAACGAGTGGGACTCGTGGAAAAGGGTGAAGGGGTTAAATGCTGATAGTGTAATATGTGTGTTCACACAATGAATATGGGAATTAAAGGTGCACGTTGAACTCNTGGTAAAGCATTTTGGCATTCAAAGGCCACAACGAGTGGGACTCGTGGAAAAGGGTGAAGGGGTTAAATGCTGATAGTGTAATGTGTGTGTTCACACAATGAATATGGGAATTAAAGGTGTTTTCTAATCATTTAAATTTGTAATGTGGACTTACAAGCCTTACGTGGACACTACGCCACTGGTCTATAGACATAAAAGTATCATATACTAGTTTTAATTCATCATGTTCTTGGCAAGGAACGTTATTTATATTTGTGATGTGGACTAATGTTGCACAAAGTTTAAAAGTGCATAATTTATTTCATATATACAGGACTTGAGCCGTGTATACAGAGAACTTTACTAAAAAATATAACGTACTGTTCGTATCCTTCCCAGATGGCACAAATTCCGGTGCATCCACCCAGCTGCCTGTAGCCCATGCACCATATCCTTGAGTCTCCTCACCAATTCCACTGTCTGAACTAATGCCCTGTGTTCTGAGCTTGGATTGTTTTGCAAGTGGCCTGTAATACAGAAAATAAACAGCTATATTACCTTGCATTAACCCAACTAATTATGAGCTTTCTTACAATGCAAATGAACATGAAATATAAAAAATCAATATTTGTGTGCCTCACGCATTAACACTTGCAATAGGTAATTCCATGGTATCACATATGTTAAAATCTCTACCAAGAATCAGTACAATATGCTCTAAACAAGAAAGGATTTGTCAATTTCAGTATAATGGCATGTATGACTTCAATATGCCATACATCTTTAAAAAAAATTCCAGTTTATAACACTCGTGACTAATTCAATGACTGAATATACAGTACTGTTCTAACTGTAAGACAAAAGTTGTCCTGTTTTCAGTAAAAGAAATGTTGAGGAACAATATTCTACTTTTTTGTATTATCGACTTAGTCGACTGCTTTGGTGAAAGTCAGATCAATTTAACAATTCAGCTATCTGATAGTGTTCACAGATTTCACGTACACTGCATACTTCTTCATTCAGGTCCACAAACATAAGCGTGACTTAACCCAAAACCAAGAAATTGGGTTACAAAACAGACTCAGATAAATAGGTGTCTGAGCTCATACATACGGGGGGATTTTGTGAGGCCATAGCTATCCTAGAAGTTTCCTTCAAGTCTGACCTGTGAAACAGTCAACTGAGTCTTGAGATACCTTTACATTATTTTCAACCTCTTAACCAAAGTCAATATGACAAATTAACATGTCTCAATTAACCCCCCAAGGTTATAGTAATAGCTATTTTTCCATCCAGTTCTATAACATTCATAGACTGAAATCAAAATTGAATTCAGTTCATCATTATCAACGAAATCGTTGACCTCACATTCTTCTTCTTACAGAAACGCAGATCTCTTAACCTGAGAGCATTTCCCATCTTCTGTGTCGAAAGTACGATCTTTATGATTGTACATACGTTTGTTCGGATATTTCCTGATACAGACTTCCTAACCTTGAATCTTCTTTGTTTGACCTCTTGTGGTTACATTTAACATCCCAAAACTTCTCCAAATTTCTCTGTTGTGCCTATCGGTCACCTAATGACCACATTTTTGGATAAATCTGACTTTCTCTCCTCCAAAATTGACTTCCTCCTGCCAATCATCCGTCATTGGAAATCACTATCCTTGGTGATTTCAATGTTCACAATACGGACTGGCTCAAAATTTCAGGTTCTACAGACCCTCCTGGGCATGCAGCAGAGGCCTTTGCTTTAGCCTGCGACCTTACTCAAGTGGTTAATGTTCCTACACGAGTGCCAGACAATGCTACACACCAAGCTAATACTTCAGATCTTTTTCTAACCACTAACCATGATGCTTATAAAATCTAAGTTTCAGTACCACTTGGCTCTTCCGATCATTGTTTATTTGATGCAACATCTGTTTTACCTCCACAGTCTCTCTTCAATTCCTCTTCACGTCTCGCATGGCACTACAAATCCGCAGATTGGGACGAGCTTTGTAACTTCTATTTTTCTTTTCCATGAAAGGACTACTGTATCTCATCTAACAGCCCACATCATAGCCCAATCAGTCACAGATCTAATCCTTCTTGGCATGGACACATTTATTCCTCATTCCACCATAATCTCCAAATCTGGTTCTAAGCCATTGTTCAACAGTGCACTGCCACAGTATCACTAACAAATTCCACATACCACATATGGCTTAAGTAGCCCAATGCTATAACTCGCAATGTATATGTTGAATCTTATGCACGTTAACCATTGACAAGGCTAATGAGGTTTTCAACAAGTCCATATGTAACAAGCTTTCAACTTGTCCAAATAGAAGCTTCTCTTTCTGGTCAATGGCTAAAGTAATTGGTCGCAATTTTAGTAGCACTTCCTTTCCACTTCTATCAAGAGATGACAAATCCCTCGCTTCTTTCCCTAAGAAAAAGCGGACGTATTTGCTCTTATGTTTTCTTTTAATTCCACTCTCAATTCTCAAGGTAAAAGTCCTGCCCTCAGATCATTCTATGCCTCCTATAGTGTTTCGTCCAAGAATCATCAGATGTATAATTCAAACCCTAGAAACCAACAAGGCTTCTGGTCCTGACAGCATACCTACAATTGTACTAAAAAATGTGCTCCTGAAAATAGCTCCTGTACTTTACAATGTCTTTTCAGCATCTTTCCAACTACTGGAAGCCTACACATATACAACCTATCCCTAAGAAAAGTAATAAATATCTCCTTTTGCATGATAAAGCATCAAAAATATCAGTGCTTAGCCCATTCTCTTGATATTGTGTTGATCAGTCAGTTGCCGGGGAACCTATCGTGCACAAATTTTGTTGTACCCAGGATGTTCTGAAACAAATTCTCCAAGTAATGAATAAGAAATGTTTGGGAAAGCAATGTGCAAAGCTCCCATCTTTATGCATCTGTCTTCCTAAATTTTGTTGTTAACAAAATGCTTCAAATCATCTGTGACGAGTGATGGGGTCCGGTTTGATTTTCGTCATGAACATTTGTTCGTCCATTGTTGAACATTCCACACCACTTTCTTATGCGTTTTTTTTTTTTTAGTTCATTACTGTATCACCGTTTACTTTCTTCAATTGACAGTAAATGTTCGCAAGTTTCAACTTCTGAGCATTCAAGAATCGAATAACACCTCTCATTTCACAGTCGGCAGGATTTTTTATCACACAGTTAATTTTAAACACTCACAAAATCCACAACATTAACTTTCACAACCTGCACTCACAGAATGCTGAGAAAACACGTTAGGGAAACAAGTCCACCTTGAATAGTAGAAGGGGGTACACCTGCGCAAAAGGTGTTTTCTTTCTGGATGACCCTCGTATACATAAAAAATTACACTCGTGCCTTTTTTAAAGTACCGGTATTTAACAAAAATTTCAAAACACACTAAATAAAAATAAGGAACAATTGAAGCTTAAAAGGAGCTATATCCACACAAAATGCTGTATGGATAATTTGTTTATGGTAATATAGAGCAAAGGGTCCCGCACTTAATAGCAATCCAAGCTTGGTCTTTTTTTAACTCGTCAAACTGCAACCTACAAACATTCGATTCTCATAAATTTAAACGAATAAATCTATCTGAATACTTGAATACAGAACATTTGTCATCACAAATAAATGAAGAATAGCAAATGCTTGCTACATTGGTTTCTTAGACATGAGTTTGTAATTCCAGTAAGAAGAGAAATGTGAAAAGAAAACAGAGCACTAAAAAGGAAAAGCAGAAATGAGAAAGGGAACAAATCAACACTGTTACCTTGCTCACTAAACTACAAATATTGTCAAAATAAAATAACTTTTATTTTTTACAATGCTAACATCCCTAAAGTTATGTGACTATTTGTGCTTAACACTTTAATCTTGATAAAATATACCATCTGGTAACCTTGTGGTGGGGCCTAGTCATAGCACATCAAGAAGAGTAAGGAGAAAGAAATGGAATAAATAGATGGACGAGACAATTCAAAGAGGAGAACAAAGAAAATGTTAAAAAGAAATGTACAAGGACATAGAGAGGAAAATGAAAACAAAATGAGTGATGAAACGGCGCAGGGAAAAGGCAGACAGGAAAGAACAGAAACACTAGGATAAATGGATTTCAAAAGAGGGAGAAAGAGGAAGAAATTGTAAAAATAAGTTGCTAAAAACAAAAGGAATAAAGAAATGGAGAGGAAGAAGAGGCATGATGAAATATAAAAGAAAAATGTGACAAAGTAAGAAGAGAGGTTTCTGTTGCTGGTTTACTCAACTTCATTAAGAAATTTACCCTTTTTTTTTGTTTATCACCATGTTAAACTGGTTAGTCAGAACACACCCTGCCCCATGTTCCTTCTCAATATCAGGCTTTCCACCTTTCCCACTCTGCCATAAATCCACCTTTTGCTTAGTATTTTCCAACTGCCAGTCTCTACATAGCAGAAAAAAAGAGCATGTTCCTGAAATTTTAATAGTGGTAACATCCAATTATACACCGAATACAAGATGCCTCTGTGAAAACTCTAAAGGAAAAATTCCAGAACTAATATTAATTTCCCCAACTTTTCCCAGAAAAGAGAAATTCCACGTCTATTCCTAGTTCAGCTTCCATCCTGTATATTCACAAAAACTTACTCGTTTAAATGAAGTTTAAAAAATGCACACTCATCATCTTTGAATAACTTATTAAATTTAAAATCAGTGCATAGTTATATTTCGTTAGTGGAAACGTGCACTTGTTTGGGTAGGTAGTTTGTACTAAATGCGGTATGAAATATGTCAATAATGTACGAGTGAACCAAAATGGTTTGACACTTTTATGAGGCTAGGATGACACGTACTGTACCTTCAGTGCTATATGCATTATCCTCATGATGCGAGGTCATAAAACACAAAGTGCATAAGGGTAGTAAAACCTTCCAGTTTCTTTTCTACCCTCTGTCACTGGTTTTGACATTTAATGAAATAAGTAGGCTATACATGTAAACTGGTATTTTTAATTGCCAAACTAAACACAATCTCATATGCCATACACAATGAAAGCAAAAGGGCTGGAAATGGACTGTTACACATACGGAACGAGGAAGACCGACATGGAAAAGGTTAATTATAGTACCTGAATACCATACTAATTTTTTACCATTGACAAAATAAGCAAAACGCTTTAAAAAGACAACATTAATGGTCTCCAGGATGACTTACTTCAACTGCACGACATCTCCTTGAGTATTTCCAAGCAACATGGCCATTGGTTTCCTGTCATTATTTTTAACTCCCTCCCCTTTAATAAAAAGAGATTTTTGTGACCATCCAAACTCCACGTCTGCAGATCCCAATGACAAATCTTGACCATCCGTAGTTTCTGTAGAACCTGTTTGAGGAGCTGCTGTTGTAGAGCTGTTAATGGTCTTATCTGTACAATTTCCCTTGGTAATAAAGGCCACTGTGTTTCCAAATGTCCATGGCTGCCTGGTAATGTTCCTTAAACTGCTGTCTGTAATGTTGCTTGTAGCATTCCACTTTGAAACTCCTGGGGCTGCAAAAGATCTACCTGAATTAAGAGTTGTACCCGAAGCTACGTCGTTCACAGTAGAAGCAGAATTAAAGCTTGCATCAAAGACAGGACTATCAGTTGAAGGTTCACTTAGCTGATGTCCACCATCTGGCTGGACATGAGAAAAACTGAAAATAAATATAATACATATTATGTAAGCACTAGTCTTTCTTTTCAAGAAATACAATTTAAATATATCACATACCGACAATGCTTGTTATATGTACAAATCCCTCGCTGATAATACCTGCATGTTGGACGTGCCAATTGCATGTCGTGTGAATAACGGCACTGGTCACCTTCACGGCATGAACCATTGGCAAAGTATCTGTTAAAATATATTACCAGAACTATGTTATTTTAGGTGTTGGATGTTTGTTATACATAATAAATATTAAATATGGAGGTCAAGAATGTTTATATTTATCTTATTTATTATATTTAGTATGTGCACATTCATTCCACATTTTTTTTTCATTAAGTGAAATTTTAGATGTGTTGAATTTTTAACATAGTTAACAGTACACCAGCAGATAACTAATTCTATAATAGTGATTATATAGAAAGAAAGAAAAGAGATTTCTTACCATACACCGTTAGTCTTTGTCTTTTAATATTTCGCCTTTTAATATTTCTCTTTTCTTTCTTTCTATATAATCATGTGTGCCTACACCTGTTTCCGCAAAAACTTAAAATTCTATAATACTTTGTCCCATTTCATCATCTAGTAGGAAATGTTAATCAGGACTAAGGACATGTGAAGCAAGCTTATATTACACACAGAATTGTTACCAAAAATCACAAAGGCCAAGGAAAACAGAAACAAAAAGCACCCAAAAAATATAAACACGAAAAATGTAGTAGTAGAGAACAAGGAATAGCAAATCACGCATTCTTAACATTCAATTTGATGCAACCTTCAAGATGACTGGTTGTTCGGCTATTTAGAGATTTTGGCACCATAAAATATAAATATTTTGTGTACTTTATGTACACATAAAGTAATACATATTATGAGAATTATTCAGCGAGATAAATGGTTTAAAAGCTGCAAGCTGACCTAATGATAAAAAGCTTTGATAACATTTTGAGGCGGTCTGTCCATTAAACTGGTAATATCTGGCAAGAGTCTCAAGAGCCTGTTTCAATTTGCCATTCGAGAAACGGCGAAACACGTGGTCCAAGGTTTCGAGGGGCTGCTTTATCCGTGACAAGATATTGACGCAGGGCCTCTGTACAGAAGGACATCAAGCCAGGGTGCGAATTAACGGGGAGGATGAGGGAGAATTTCCCCTCTTGTAAAAATATTTCCCTGGCTCGTGAAGCCGCTTCTTTATCCCTGCCAGGGATGTTTTTCACCCTCACAAAATATATTCGTTTTTCATTCACTCACTTCCAGTGTTGAAGTGTTTCATAAAATACTTAGTTTCACTTACTTTTCAAAACTCGAAGGCACTTAAAACAGATGTCACTTGGACCCCTATAATCACACAATTGTCCTGACCTCGAACATGAAACCCTTTTTGGTCCCTCTGCTGAGTACCGTTATAAATTCCAGAAGTCTTTTCTGGTCACTCTGGTGTCACAATTAAGGTAAAAGATTTCGGAATCCAAGAGGAAATTTCGAAGACAGGACAGATCTAGAGTCAACCAACTTTTAATTCATTTCTATCATCTCCATTGTGCGCCTCCAAAAGCGGTCTTATTACGAAGTAGTTATTGGCAATGCCAATGTGAATTTTAAAAGCATTTTTTTTAAAGTTAATTTTGTAGTATATCCATTTTGGTTGGAAAGAACATCCACAGATAAAGACAGAAATGTAAGCCTAGATCCATTGCCGTATTCATTCTACTACTGCCTGTTGGTCGACTAATTCTGTCAAAAATTGAAATTCATGTTGGGACTCATTTGGTGATGTGTTTCAGTACATGTTAGATGGATTACTTGTCAGGTGCAGTTTGAGTCAGAAAATAGTGAAATGAAGCGGCAACAAACTTTATTAGATTGTTTTTCGAAACAAGCACGATCTGCAACACGTTCAGAGCAAACAGTTATTGACAACATTAACAAAGATGATACTTTAACGTCGTCATATAACTGTGAACTCGGTACAGCTGGTGGTGTAGTGAACTCATGTAGTGTTGGAAAACAAAGCGATCTTGTTGGTGGTGTATTGATAGGGTCTGATTTGAAAAATGGAAGGAAACTCGCCTATGGTTAAGCACCAAAGACTCTGTCTGCATTTATCAATGGTGTAACTGCAAAAAATGGCAAAAAATTAAACGACAGAATTTCCGATAATGGAAAATGTAAATATCATTTAAATTGTACAAATGTCGTGGACAAGGAAGAAAAAAAGAAAAGTTGAAGTACTCAATGGCCAACAACGTCTCGTTATGGGATGAGGCGAACAAAAGTAAAGTTGAAGTGACTTCTCGAAACTTTCGAACTGCGTACTTACTGTGCAAGAAAAATGAAGCTTTTTTTTATTCAAAGCCTTGAGCAGCCTCCAGCGAATTAATGGTGCTGATTTAGGACAAATGCTCCACTCTGAACACTCATGCGCTAATATGATCAGGCTTATCGCCCAAAAAATGTCAAAAGTTCTTGCTGACCACATCGTTGACTCTGGAAACGTCTTCAGTGATATGATAGACGAGAGCACCACGGTCTCAAATAAAGCATGTCTGATTGTATATGTCTGTGTCGAGTTTAATGATGAACCTTGCAATTATTTTTTGGATATTGTCGAGTTATCATCCCTTTCTGGTAGCTCAGTGGCAGAGACTCTTATTTCGTGTTTAAACTGACATGGTATTACGGAAGAGATTTTGAAAAAGCAGCTCATTGCATTTGCTTCTGATGGTGCAGCAAATCTTCAGGGTCCATATAAAGGAGCTATAACTATTTTTAAGACCAAATTTAATTCCAATCTAGTTGTGATACATTGTCTCAATCACAAGTTAGAACTCGCTGTACACGATATTGTGAACACTCAGTCAACACTCTTACATTTCAAGTCGTTTATGGATTCACTTTACACTTTGTTTTCTAAAAGTCCCAAAAATCAGAGGGATTTAGAAGCCACTGCTGCTAATCTGCATGCAGTTTCGAAAAATTGGACGATTCTTTGACATTTGGTTGGTGGCTTCAACTTTTTCAACTGTATCAGTGAAGATAGCAGGGTTGAAAAAAATCGTGATTTTTTAAAAAAAATCGAAAAAATCGGATTTTTTTTATTTAAATCAGATTTTTTTGATTTAAATCA
>KZ868904.1:5139-18222 GCA_003456935.1 Machilis hrabei | reverse complement strand
CACTGTCCAATCGCATGGTTGTCTCAACCAGCTACTGGGTAAAACCAAAATCAACCCTGCAAGTTGGTTGGTGCAACTAGCCGTTTTTCTCCGTGCATGCATCCGGAATGGGATGGGTGTAATATCAGAAATGTGAACTTTTTTAGAGCTAGTGTAAATCGGACAAAGCTTTTGGAAGATAAAATAAAAGATCTCGAACCAAGCTGTGACAGTAAAAGAATTAAGACCCTTCGTGAAATCAGATTGTGTGAGTGCGATGAAGCTGCAATGCTTAAAAAAATGCTTGTGCTAAACGTGCCATCTCTTGTGCATCTCGGTGAACTACCAGGTGATTATTCCATAAAGGCATAACTTATTCTGAACAATATATGCACTACTTCGTTCCTCTCAACCCTTACTGTAACGTCAAAGTTGTTGGGATCGACCTATAATCTCTCAAAATACAATGGGCAACAAATTATGAGAAAAATTCATGCATCCGAGATAAAAGTAGCAATCAAAGATTTCGAGGTACTAAACACAAATATGACAATGAAAACGCAAAATTGCTTACGATTTCTGAGAAATCCGCAATAGTCTCTTATATAATAGAGTAATAGGTACATACCACATATGTTACCTGTAAAAGCCCAGGTTCTACTTCTGACATCACTTTGTCTGTCGCTTGTATAGCTGCTCAGGGTAATCTCTAGCNAGCGTCCAACAGTAGTCAGCCAACATGGAAGTGGACCAGTTTTCTCTGTATCTTTTCTCCATCGTTGTAATTTCCTGGTGAAAACGCTCATCGTGCTCATCACTACCCATGCCCCAGTTGTCGGGAAGAAATCTTAGTGGGAATGGAGAAAGTGGATCTTTAAGGACATACTGCAACCAAGTTTGAAATACAGAGGCAACATGTCCTCCATCAGTTTCTTGTAGTTTTCTGCCCTCATATTACCGATGAAGTTAGTTGACACTAGACAAAACGCGTCCCAAGCTTTTTTCTCGTAACCCTGAAGAACCTCTAAAAGAACTTGCGGATCTGAGGACCTACAAAAATTTCCTCTTAAATGTTCACTTTGCTGACACAAGGTAATTTGTTAGCCAAGCATCTGAAAGCTGATCCAGTCCGGCCCATGGCTTTTACGAAGTTTTTCAACACACCAAGTTTGATGTGTACGGACGTTAGTAGGAATTGTGCGTTTCTGCCAATGCTGGGTGTTGCACATTCTTCTCTCCGACCTTCAGAGATTCCCTCTGTGGCCAATCTCTCTTCACGTAGTGCAAAGTATTTGCTCGGCTGTCCCATTCACATAAAAAAAAAACATCAATCTTCGTATATCCTAGCTGCAGGCCCATCAACACAGACACTACATTCAAGTCACCACAGAGATGTCAGCCATACTTAATTGCTGTATTGAAGACACTTCAACAGCTGTTTTAGGTTATCGTAGGTTTCTTTCATGTAGATAGCGTGTCCAACCGGAATGGGAGGAAGTCTGCTTCCATTATCCAGCAGCACAGCCTTGAGACTCAAATTCAAGGAGTCTATGAATAGTCACCATTCTTACTGGTCATGTTTGATTCCGAGAGCATCCATCAGGCCATCTACATCGGAACAGAACATAATGTCATCTTCTTTTCTGAAGTAAGGCGCTAACCGCTCACGACGAGTGCGAAACGAAGTCACTAGGACATTTGCCTTGAGAAGTGTCCATTGTTTAAGTTTTGATCCAAGTAACTCCGCTTTGGCCTTGGACAGCTCCAGATCCCGAACAAGATCGTTCAGACCTTCTAGGGTGACAATGTGTAGTGCACATGACGCACCGTGGCAGACATATGGGTCATCATTAGACGCCAAAGGCTGCGGAGAACCCGACGTCGGTTCACCTCCCTCCTCTTCGTCTCAATCGATGGAAAATTCTTTCGGAGGTTCGGGAACGGTAAATCCTTACGCGTGCGGAAGTGGTCGGAGAGCAGGTTGTATATTCGAGTACGCTATTGTTCACTTCTTTTTCCTTGTGATGCCTCCAGAAACAGGTGGAACCATATACAAGTAGCAATTATTTGCGTGAATTCTTGGCTCTCTCTAAACCATAGGAACAGCAAACGGCATCGCCACTTTTTCGCCTTTGAGCAACTTCGGAAGATTTCTTTCTCACGCACTGCAGCATATGTGTGGAGTCCAGGCCTTGTCCTGTTCCCCGATCTTGCATCCGAAATAAAGCTCATATGCCTTTTTCACTGTTGGAGTGATACCCCTTTTCTGGCTTGCAAACGTCACTTCTCCGTGAATGTAACAAAAGTTATCTGCACTATTAACACAGTTTCGAGGTATCAGTACTGCTGGATTTAAACTGCAGGGATCACTTGCGTTGTACTTACGATTCAGAGATGAATGGAAGTGTAGCCCACGAAGTCACTCAAATGAGTTGCTCAGCTTACGAGACTTCACTTTATACAACTAACGATTGCATCATCTATCGTCGGCCATCGTTAAGCCACGATGTCTTGTACACTATAATGGCCTCGACATGTATCAACAGTAGGCCTATATACTAAAGCTCATTTTTAATTCATACAATCAGCATTGTGCCAGACAATAGTTCTCAACTTAGCTGTGCGCTGTTGGTAACAATCATCCATTAGAACTACGGTATCTCATATTTGGGGGAACCACTCCATATGAACACCATGGAACATTCTAGTAACAGATGAAGAGGTAGACCTGACAGCAACAGAACTCACCACATAATGCAGAGGAGCTACATCAAGCTACTCTGGAGGAGTGAGTGTAATCTTCCCTCAGAAGGCTTGATGAGATGGTGGACACAAAGTCACATAATACCCAATTGCATACCATCATGCATTCAGCCCTGTGGAGATGTTATCTAGCTGGTTCTGACATTCCAACCATTGGGCAATACTGACACTGCTGGCTGCAGAACTAAAGTTTTGGTTCAAGGAAATGTATTTTTTCACTCTATTAAACATGTTTATTTTGCGTAGAGGTTGTACACTTTTAAAACCTACTAGACAGGTATTTCAGATAGAAGAATTGTTCACAGCGTCTTTTTATGTACATGAATATATACTATGTGAAATGTAAAAGTCACAAGTTTAGCCCCAAACTTTTCAAACGAAAATTCATAGATTCAGCTTTCAAATAATGTTAAGTACAAATAATAATAATAAATAAATAACAATTAACAAATACAACACACATAAACTGGTTTGAAATTTAGGCTGCAATTTCAGTGTTGTTGGAGTAGATATACTTTGTCTGACTTGCTGATATCAAATCACAATCTATGTGGATTGACAAATCAAAACATACAAAACTTAAAGAAAGCCAGAGACTGAGCCTTTTGCAATTATGAAAGAGAAAACACATTAATATAATGTATTGTATATTTCAGGTTCTGAAGATTATCCAGTGCTTTTATGGTTTCCTCCCGGAAGCTTTTCCTATGGAAACACTATGATGTGGGATGGAGCATATCTTGCTGGAAAACATAAGGTATGTTGTAAAACATTGTTGGATCACTTAAAAATACATCTCTTAATACCACATTGTAAAGGCCACTTACCTGATATGTAGGATTTTCTGAAAAGCTCTTCATAGCTATTTTATTTCGTGTTCAGTTTTAATCGAATGTGTAATCTGCTATTTTTTTCTCAGACACTTTCTTTTTGTGAAAAGTAACTTGGTAATTTGTAAACATTTCAAGCAATTTTTTTTTTAATTTTGTAATTCTAGTACCGTACTCATGCAATTAGATAAAGTTTCCTTCGAGATAGGCTGTTTTTTTTTAAGTAATAAATATAATTAAGATATGAGAAAATATGTTAATACTAACTTTACCGCACACTTTCTGATTGGCTGATCATAATCATAAGCATTGTAGAATGCTATTTTCGGTGTGTGTGACATCTGGGCGACTCTTGTGCTTCTGTTCGGAATGGGATTGCGACTGACGACACTGTAGAACGGGCATTATGGAGGTAATGAAGAGATCGGTTACCAGAGCTCTCGCAGGTAACAAACAGTACGCTAGATAACGGCCATTGACACTGGAAGGTTAGAGTCCACTGGAAGGAGAAACATGCATGTCTTTCTACTCATCACTGTTTCCTGCTCCTCTGTGGTAATACTTATCAGTTAAGTTTTTCCCTCGGCTGGCTGGAGTTTGCTACCCATTTTTTTTTTTGTGCTGTGTAAGAGCAACGGCGTTAGCTAGTGTGGAGCCAGGACCATTCATCCTTAACCATGACTATACCTCTCTTAAAACAATGATTTGGTTCTTGTTCGTTTTTAGAAAAAAAATAACATAATTACCAAACGGCGACGGATGCAGTAAAGGTAGCCTATATCTTCAATTAAAATGTCAAAATAAGTTTTAAAGTAATGTATTTTTTTAACTATGTTAAATTATACTGATAAAAGAACGGTAACAGCTTTAAAAAAAACACGCCACATTATTGTGATGGGCATGTCAAGGCTTGAGGTAAATTTGTCAACAGTGTACTGCCGTTATCTTTCTATCAGTAATAGATGCTTGCATCCTACATTCTGTTTGTAAGTTTATTACTTTTTGATGAAAATGTCTTTGAATGAAATGAATTTTCAGTTCAACCATTCAGTATTAAATTTAGTTTCAAAATATTTTACTTAATACTTATTCTACGTAATACTGTAACGATATTGCTCTTGATTGCTGATGTTGTTCAATTTGTCACCAGGTTTTCATTAAATGAAGCCACTGATTGATACTGAAAGTACTGAATAAATATGCACTATACATTTGTGTTGAATATTTCTTCCTTACATGTAGTAGCTACTCAATCTGTGTTCAGTTCTTTGTTATTGAATTATGCGTTAGTTATATTTTATGGAAGCTGGACAGCAGGAACAAGACATTTTTTGTTAACAAATTATTGTGAACTGAACATAGTCAAGAATATTTGAAACTGAATTAAGAACTGCAAATACTCCAAGTTTAATACAGATGAATGCAAATATACTTTCTTCTACTTCAAAATGCTTTCAATTAAACTGAGTTTAATAATCACAGTTGTAGCAGTTTCAGCCTTTGTACCAAACAGTTCAAAATTGCTTTCACCGGCCCAGAGTTTAAATCATATGATGAGATGAAAGCTTGAGGGAGTTAAACCTCTCAAAACAGTAGTTTTGCCTTGTCTGAGATTCTCGGGTATCTGAATACTGGTAGGGTAATTATACTAAAGTCACTATGATGTTACATAAGAAATACATTTCAGTCATTCAAACTGTTATTTTTTTTAAATAATGACTTGGACGAATGTTTCTCTCTGCCATTAGAATTTGTTACATATGTCTTTGGTTCAGATTTAAGAAAGAGGTGGAGTGTGTATAAGTTCGGAAAAATTAAATATCATAATTTTATTACACACATTAAAAACTATCTTCCTGCATTCTAAATGTCAATAACATTTTGGCTCAAAAATTGTATTAGGATAACTGATACTGAACTTAAGTTTGCTCATCGTGTAATACTAATATATCTTAAAGGAAATTATGCAGTTTTGTTTAATAATGTTGACTGTTTAAATACTAATAAACAACGGCGCCGACTTTTCTAAATGTTTGAGGGGGCTTTAAGCATGTGGAAAATGGTTTGAAACAAATTCACAATATAAAGGAAAGACCTATCTAAATTGGACAAATTATTAAAGTAAATACTAACGTATATATATAACTTCAAACCCTTATTCCGAACGGATTTCTCCGTACAGCAATTTTTCTATGAATTCGTCGCAGGCAAACTCCTGTGACGTCAAGCCTTTGGAGTGTTCCTTGTGTACATTCAAAATGGCAAGAGGGTGGAGTCATTCGTCGATCGAATGTGCGTTTTGAGTCGTTTCAATGCTGAAAACGATTGTTCATCTGTAGTGGTTGAAACGGGCATTGTCAAAGTTAAACGCTCAAACTTCAGACTTTGTTACACAACAATCAAATTGTCAATGCGGCATATTCCACATGAGCGTTAATGAGTATTAAAGTAGACTGAAGAGTAGCCAAGCAGTTAAACATGAAAAGTCAAGTGTCATTTCTACTTTGGTCCCTTAGTTGTCTCGGTGACCACTCATCTTTTTAACAGCACATAAAAAGCAAACGTGCAATTTTTCATTTATTAAAGATAGTTGATAATTTACTACATTCAGAAAAATGGAATTTAGTCTTATGTTTTGTGAGGAAAGCCTTAGCATTACGTGTGGTATCGTCCAAACATTTTTTATGGATAGTTCATGCCAGACGGAATAAAATTATAATTTCTTAATTGTGCCAAGAACAAAGCCTATCAGCTGACATTGCTGCCGCTATCTTAGCTACTGTTCAAGTTGGCTTGAGCCGAAATAATCTGAATGAAGAATTGGGATTATTGCGCTTTTAGTGTATGCGGCAAAATTCACAATAATCCAGATGCAATACACGTTTAACAGCGAAGCACTTTCACAGTGCGGAATAAGCCACTTTAAGCTAGCTTGGGAGACTGTCGTGTGACTAACGCTTTCAAGACTGCTGGAACAATTCCAAGGATCGCTTCACTTTTTAAAAACTGCACTATGTCACTAAAACTAAATAAGTTTTAATACTCCTTTCCGTAGCACCATATTTTGCTGAAGCCGTAGTAATTCATGGTCCTCAATATCATCACCTAAAGCACGTATTATATCATCACTTTTTCCAACAGTAAAAGTTTGAATGATTTATATTGTCCGATTTTCTTGAAAGGCCATGAACTGACTTAATATCAGTATCGACTATTTCATAAGACTAGCACTCGTTAAACTTTTTATCATCAGTGGGTGAAACTGCATATATTCGTTTTTCATCCAACCGTCTACAGATTTTCCTCTGCTTGGGGATTTGAGAATCTGCTTTATCTGTTATTCGAGTCCAGTAGTTCTCAAAGTTCATACGTATGATGTATTAATTCCTTAAAGAGACGAACCGCTTTGTGAATTTCCAAACTTTTACTTTGCAATGCAGAGCTCGTGGCATCCATAGGAGTGAAGATTTGAACAAAAATATTCGTTTAAGCAAAGTGTTGAAATTAATCCATTAAGGATAAATAGCCCCTTGCTTTAGGGTGACGAACATGAGGGAGGAATCTGTGTCGGCTGATTCCTTGCTGTTGTTGTAATGACATGTTCAAGCACGGCCTTTCAAAGGGTTTGTAAAGATGTCCAAGAGATAATAAGTTAATTCAAACATATTCGGTAACTACACATATATCAGTGATTTATTGGGGAGGCCCAAGCTTCACGGGTTCATATAAGTCGGCGCCACTAATGATAAAACTTTACCTTCAAAATACAATAGATTTTTAGTGACTTGCCCATATTCTTTGATCTGCACTATACAGTGCACGGAATTTCTTAAGTTTCATGTACATATTTGTAAATATTTTGAAAATGTGTATGAAAATAGTTTTATAAATCAGCAAGTTTAACACATAGACGTGCAGTAAACGTAAACGTAAACGTAAACAAAACATTTGATATTCCGTTGAGTACAGTTTCTTGACAAAAGTGTATATAAACAGAAATGTTTTTATTTAGCTGCGAAATTCGTATAAATCCATTAGTCTTACTTCAGTCTGTGAAATGATATGTTCATTCAATACATTATGAAGTTATCGTTTATCATCTAGAAAATTTATTACTTTAACATTACGTAGTGATTACATTTCTGTAACAATGCCTCGTGGCGTGTTATTAACGCAAGAAGAAAGAATCAAAATTAAGGCATACAAAGATGTTGGCTTTTTAAATCGTGAAATTGCAAGAAAATTATGCAGATCTCATTCTGTGGTTAGTAATATTGCCAATTTGTATGGTAAGAATCACTTCAAAAAAAGGAAACACAAAATTAAGTCAAAGTCAGAAATCTCTTATTTTACGTTGTGCATCATCAAAAAATTTGACCGCAAATCAAATAAAGGCAGAATTACAGTTGCCAGTTACTAATCGACGAGTGCAACAAATTTGATCTAACTCTCAATACCTAAAATGGTCGAAAAAAGACACAAAACCTCCATTATCTAAATCACATAAGAGTGAACGATTGGCATTTGCTTCCTCAAGTGGAACTATACGTAAAAATATGTAAAATATCAAAAATATTACAGTTGAGAATATAATAAATTAGTTTGTACAATGCATACTTATAAGTATTACACATAAATTCAATTATTATGTATTTCATTACTTTTGCAATAGGGGAGGGTGGGCCACAGTGAGACAAAAAACACAATTTATTTTTGTAGCACTCAAAATTCACCTAGTGTTTCAAATCTCATGTGGTATGAATGGTATGGTTTATTACCCACCATTTCCTGTAGTTTTAATTTTTATGACACGTTTAATATAATTTATAATAAATGTATAAAAATCATCCACAAATGCCTTATTGTGGCCCAGTCAAGGACAACAATGGGACAGTGAAAATAAATGTAACATACTATTGAAAAGATGTTTATTTTTTCCTTTATACACAAACAAATAATACATTATGTTTTTTATAAACATAATGGATATACATCCTAAAAAGAATATATTTTTTTACAAATAGGTTTCAAATTAATGATACAGTAATGTAAGCTGAAAATGCAAACTAATATTTGTATATTAATGGTATCATAATTAAGCTTAATCTTTCTAAGAGTTCTCACTACAGAGTTAAAGAACTTAAATCTTCTTAAAATATTTCGTCACATAAACATTGAACANTACAGAGTTAAAGAACTTAAATCTTCTTAAAATATTTCGTCACATAAACATTGAACAAGTTCTCTTAGCTTAAGACATGTCTCACTGTGGCTTCTCCCCCAAAAATATCCCTTTGTGGCCCATTCAACAATATGGCACATGCTTGATTATCCAGTCCCTTCACAAGCACGATATAATTTGCCAACTAGTGGCACATGTAGCCTTTAGGTGTACACTTCATAAGTATATATAATTATTGGCAATAATATTAGGCATTTATTTCAAATAATAAAAATACAAACTTACAGAAAATTTACTTCAGGCTTCAAAAAACAAACAATTGATAATTCTTCTCACAACTGATACAGCAGCCATTTGCAGCTAGGAATTATTGGAGGTCAGTAGCTTCCTATCTCCACTCCCAGAGTTAAACACCAATCACTTTAATAGAAACCATGAAAATCACAAAGTCTCACTGTGGCCTCTCCTCCCCTACTCTTATCTGTTTTTATGGTAAGTAATTGTTGGACTATAAGTGGAACTACATGTATTTTGCAGTGTAAGACATTGCCAAAAAGCAACCTTACTTACTGTTTTGTTATACTATCTAAGTGAGCAGAATAGAATGGATTCTATTAACTGATGACATTTATTCTCGTAGGTTGTTTTTGTATTATTTGTTTTGTAAGTGTATGTGTTTAACTTTCAGGTTATTGTTGTAACTGCAGCTTACCGTTTGAACATATTTGGCTTCTTATCCACAATGGATTCCACAGTGCCAGGCAACATGGGAATGTTTGATCAATTAGCTGCCATGAACTGGGTGAAAAAACAAATATCAGCTTTTTCTGGGTCACCTGATAACATCATAATCTGTGGACAAAATGCTGGAGGAGTTAGTGTAGGTCTTCATGCTGTTTCACCACCTTCTGCTGGGATGTTTAACAAGATAATTTCACTGAGTGGTAATGCACTGGTACCATGGGCCATAGTAGAGCACTCTAAAGTGATAGACACAATGGCGATGGCTGCTAGCAAACTGGGCTGCCCTGAGACGCCTTCCGATGAGTTTGTCGAATGTCTGAGAAAGGTATTATTATATCCATGCTATGGTTGTATTTGTGTAATTTAATTTTTTTGTTTGTTTATCTATGAATATTTTTCAAATCTTGTTTACAGGTAGACGCTGCCACTTTAGTAAAAGAAAGTTATTCTTTGGGCATGTGGGGACCCGTGGTAGATGCCGAATTTGTTAATGAAACCGATGCCTTTTTGCCCGATGTACCGGCTATTTTATTTTCAAATGGCACTTTCTCACAGGTGCATTTTCTTGCCGGTTATACAAACATGGAAGACGCCTTGATGTACGACGGAGCATACGACGACGGAATGAGCAGAGACAAATACGAGGACATGCTGTCTACTGAAATAATGGCCGACGCAATGCATTACAACGACTCGTGTGGAATCCAGACCCACAAAGTGTTGGACGCCGTCTACTTTCAATACGATCCTTATCCCACTCCCAAAGATCCCATGTTATTACGAAATCAATTTATTAAGTTTAAAACTGAAAAGAATTATGCAGCAGGTACTTACCAACAGGCCACTTACATGTCATCCTCCTCACCCACTTTTGTGTATCGATTCGACTACAAGCCTAAAACTGTTATTATTCCGTCTCCCGACTGGGTTGAAGTACCTAGCACGTTAGATCTTTTTTTCATTTGGGGTGCTCCATACTGGGCAACTTTGGGGAAATCGATTTCCTGGAATGCGGCCGATAAGAAACAAGCTGATGTAATTGCAGCTCTAATTGTTAACTTTGCCAAAGAATCTGATCCCACAGTGGACAATAAGGACTTTAAATGGGAAGCTTTTACATCAGAACAACCAAATCTTTTACTGATAGATCAAAA
The DNA here is from genome assembly GCA_003456935.1 of Machilis hrabei. Taxonomy (NCBI): domain Eukaryota; kingdom Metazoa; phylum Arthropoda; class Insecta; order Archaeognatha; family Machilidae; genus Machilis; species Machilis hrabei. Next base: position 7,570 of record KZ868904.1, on the reverse strand, counting down.
ATCTGTAATGAGTTCAATGGCAACATATGACTATAAGTCAATTATATTTTGGAATCATAACTACAAACGAGTTTTAAGCGAGGCCTCTGAATGTTGTGAAGAGGTTGTAGTAATCCAAGGAAAAAGCACACACATAAGAGTCGGGCTACTAACAATCATCCAAACGATTTTGTTGCTAGTTTTTTCTTCATGGTGAGATGATACATTCAGACTCAGTGAGCTGGCACACAAACAAGTACACTATTACACCACTTTAGGGTGATTCATCAAGCTGACATATGTAATGTGCAACAGCACAGTCAGTAAGGGAGTGATAAACCCTTTTGACAATATTAAGGTATATCCTTGCCAAGCAGCATCAATAGTAGAAAAAGGAAATCCTAAAATTGCATGTATGAATAGCAGTATTAACCACACACATTATCACTACTTTTCAATACAGTTGTGAGGAGCATTTTTGTACAATAAGTTAAGCTTTTTTTTTTATTAACAGAGGTAATGTCAGTACACAGCACACTACTGAAATAAGTAACAGTGGATATAAAGAACTATCTTTTGAAGTTAAAAACTTTGTGGCCTGTGTGTCACCTTTTGTCTGAAATTGAAGTATAGTCCCTTAGTATATGATATGAGAACTATTACAGGTTGGCTAAAAAGATGGTCTGTGGACCATACATTTTGTGTTCAAATAATTTCTCATATTAATCATCTAATGTATTTTAAAGTGACCATTGTTTTCCAGTGAACAAGACCATAGGCAAAAATAGTTGAATCCAAATTTAAAATTAACAGAGTTTATTTTGCATAAAAAAATCTTTCGTACATTAAACGGTTCACCAATAACTTGGAAAATACAAATGGCTAGTGAGTGTCACCCATTTATTGTTGCATGTAACGATGATGAAGGCATATGGTGCCCAAGGACCCCTGGACACTGAGGAAGCTAATGAGAATAAAGTTTGGGTTGGGGCCTTTTTTCCAGAATAATTAGAAACTTACCAAGAAAACTCGGATATAAGGAAACTGGTGCAATTATGCCCTCTCCTCTTCCAAAGACGGTTTAGGTTCATTAGAGTTTATGTAGATGTATTTGAAATATTAATTGTCTAACTAAGATTTTTCTTTATGCGTGGTGACCAACATGTTAACTTAAAACCCACTTCTTACAATGGGTATAAAGGGTTATCCTTCAAGACTGCCTGTGAAGCACTCCACATCAAAGTGGGATCCCATCTATAAGTGTTCAGTGTTAAAGAACCCACCACTGGCTACGTGTAAAATGAGTGGCAATATTCAATCATCCTGAAGCATCATTGCAAATGCATGATGTCTCCATTAGATCTAAGATGTCTGAAGCATGGAGCCATATGGTAAAAACGCATCCACTGAAAGGAAAGAATGACAATAAGCTAAATTTACTGGTATCCCTTTCTTTTGGGTATTCATAAAATCAAAGGTTTATGTATGATAACAAATCAAATGAATAGCCAATTGTATAAGCTTTCGTAGTTTCAGAGAAATCTGCTCATAACACCATACTTGGTACCTGTTTTCTTCCAAACAATAGGTATAATGTTTTTCTAAGCTAAGGAGCAAGTCACATCAAATGGCTTTATTTAGCCTAACCATATTATATACAGCTGATCAAGTACTTATTCAAAATTTGTGGCTAGCACTAGTCTGTACTTTCATTCCCAATGTTGATTCAGGTATCGCAAAAACTTGTCACAACCTCCTTTTGCAGCATTATCATTCTCAAAAGTACCACTTGGTTTCAGGGCCATAATTATGTCTATGTCTATTTTAATGTACAACAGAAATTTTCATATTATTAGCTTTCTATCTTTGAAGAGCCACTTACTGTTGTTTTCTGAATTTGGACATTCACAGTGTAGCAGTTGGTTACTTAACCAGTTCCTGCTTCCAAGTGCAAGGGTTTGATCCCCACCTAGACCCGAGTATTTAATTGTGTTGTTTCTCACCTACATTTATCTATCATACCAGTATTAGATCCTGTACACGGGGGTACAATTTAGGTTGCTTAATCAACCTCAGTTACAGATGATCCAAGCTAGAGCTGAAGTGCCATAAAACCACATGCATCATCTTAGTGACCTTAGACAATGACAGGATGTCAACCAATAAGAATCATTATTATTTGCTGTATTTGACAGCTGTCAGCACATTACTCTTATGACAACATAGCAAGCACCATATTCATAGCAGAGTCGATCACTGACAAGAATGGAAGAAGTTTTGGGCACAGTCAATGACAATGTCAAATGACTCGCATTAATGTGTGAATAAAGTTGTACTTATAAAGGTGTGCTTTTCCTCAACAACAACGCATACCAACATTGTTCATTCATTTTACCCTCTACATATCTTGTCTTACTGTTTTATTTAACAAGTAATACTACACTCTAATAAA
>KZ868903.1:185836-196072 GCA_003456935.1 Machilis hrabei | reverse complement strand
AGGCAGGCTCGTTCATAGGATAACCCTTTTTGTCCAGGGCTAGGAGCCGGCCCCGGGATTTGAACCCGGGACCTCCCGATCAGGAGGCGAGCACTCTAACCACTAGGCCAACCTGTCGGTGAAAATATTTTAAATCCACATCTGTACATCAAATATTATTTTAACAGTAGGCCCAGTTACACAGTTACCATAATGTGAGATCGTTTTGTAACATATACAAATATATCTATGATAACCTGGAATTTTGGTCCTCAAATCTTTAAAGTACTCGTAATTAGTGTATTACTGAAGCGCCTTACGTAAAACTGTCGCTGAACAAAATGTTCTGCTTTACTTTTCCAATGTTTCCAATATAGATCTTTTGCCCCGCATTTATTAGACCATTCTGTCCCAAAGACCAAACTGTTCGAATTTTGAGTTCGTGCATGTTACACGCTAATTTCTGGAGTACTGAGATATGCAATAGCCACATCAAAAAGTACTCAGCTAAACAAGTTTTACTTTTAACCAATAAATTAGGAATTTTTCAATAATGTCAATATTAAAAAAAAACATTTTTTTGAATGTGTAAAATAGTCATTTCGTTAACGAGGCACGTAATTTCTTCACGTTTGCCTACTAAAAAAGTGGAGTATACCATATATTTGTTGGCTAGTAATTTTTGATTTACATAATAAGCAAATAAATTTTTTATTTACATAATTTTTGATTTACATAATAAGCAAATAAAACTAACTGAAAGGCGCTTAAAAGTCTGTTGTGGGGATGGTAAAACAAGCGTTCTTTTGAACTTACCTGTAAAACTAGGTCAGGAATCCATTTGAAACAAGGTCACGCAAAAGATCGTAAAATGTTCACATAACTGGTTTGCTTGTTCAAGCAAAGCTTCTAGCTTCAGCGTTTAGGACACAACTGATCTCAGATGAACGTCACACAACTGTTTGAAATGACCCAGCTCTCCCCCTTTCAGAGTAATCTCCGCGTGGAACTTAGTTTCGCGTCAGACTCATTAAGTTGACACATCCAGTTTCCCTTCATAACACCCAGTCATTGTATTAGTGGATGTATTTGGGGGAACGGGACATCAAGTTCTTCCTTTCGAAGATTTGTTCATTGAAAGTTTTGAGAAATTATTTTTAAACGGTGGAAGATCAGTTCGACAATAATGCCAGCCAAAAGACCCCAATTAAAAATTCAGATCGTAAAGGGGAGGAGCACTGAGTTTGATAGATCATAGTATTTGATTGTTGCGAGTCTGAAGTGTGAGTTGGCAGATGTTCGAGCTCCATCAATGTGATCATATTGGGATGATTAAAACCTTGCTTTTCGTTTTGGGGGACCATAAAATTTCCTCATTTTTTCCTTAAAAAGGCTTGTATTGGTTTTCCAATTTTATTGATCAGAAGAGACTTACGAACGCCCAGTTCCCTAGTGACCAGCAAGCTCCCTGTGTAGTTCAGTTCAGCTGCTCGGCTAGGCGCCTTCCCCCATTCTTTTGTTTCCTCAACCGGGAGTTGTATGAGCAGAGAAAACCACAAAAGACCACAAGCGAGACTGCTTAATCTCTTTTGCGGCACGCACGAGAGTTTTATTACCTAAAAAGAATGAAAGAGAAGAAGACGCCAAATTATGAAGCAGAAAAAAGGTTATGACAGGTTTTAATGGTATTTCTTACTTCTCGTGTTTCTGCTACTTGACAACATCACAGTACCTGGACAAATTTATATCGAACGTAATGGTAAATATATAGTAAGTTATATCATATTCGTGCACATAAGTGCGCGTGTAAGGTTACGCAAACATATACATATACACCCACACACCCACGGTCGCACTTCGTCACATACTCATTGGGTCATATAAAAATGAACACACTCATGCACGTGCAAACGTACCACGTGGTATCATACTTGCTTAAAAAGGTACGCATAGTCACATCTTGAATTATTGGTTTTACCTATTGATTACGGAGTCATCAAAAATAGACGCTACAGTTGTTTTATACCTTTTAGTTACGTTAAACAACTTGGTATAATCGAATGAATGCGCTAGAAATGGGAGTTGACGAATGCGCCTCTAGCGCAACAATTTAAAATCAACAGTATAATTGTTAACACAACTCAACAGTGCGTGTCTTGTTGAAAACAATTTGACCAAATTGATAGAATTATTACAGTAAAGATTTGAATATTCATGGCCACCGCACTCCCCAGATTTGAATCCCTTTGATTATTTACTATGGGGATACCTGAAGGACAGCGTCTATACTAGTAATTCACATGCGGTGAAGGGATTTAAATCCGAAGTCAAAGATGTTGTGAGGAATATCTCTGAAGGATCGTTACCATAGATGTAGTGCGGAATAAATATGTTTAATATGGTACTGAATGAACGCACATAACTTAGGCCCTATTGGAAATATTTTCACTTTTATATAGCCCAGTAGACTATTCACGTAGGCCTATTTTGTGACACCAAATTTATGAATGTCATTGTAAAGCATAGGACAATATTGGAAATAAAAAATACAGTGTCTATTCCTCATGAGCTTGTTTTCAGTAGCAGCACTTTTTACATTTGTCCGTGCTGCTAAACTCCAGGTTTTCCAGTTGCAACTGATGACCAATAACAAAATTAACAGACTACTGCATCAAATCTTGTATAGGGTGTAAAGGGATATAAAGACATTGAAACTAACGTAGTTAATGTCGATGTTCCCCTGGATATAAACATCGCACGCCCTGCACGCGCCGGAAGGGGAAAGTATAGGATCGCCCATGATGGCGTTCACAGAAAACGCCCTGCACGCTTCTGGCTGCTACTGGTTACTGAGGCTATTAAATATGATTTCAACTTTTAACTTTTCTTTCCGTTATGCTAGTATCCTCTTTGCATTTGGTGTATACTTTCCGAATATCNATATTAATTATGGTTGTGTTTTCGAAATAGAAGAAGAACGAAATCAGCACACGTGCTTAAAAGCCTATTTACGTTTAAATGGAATTCTAGAAAACCCACCTAACAATAAAAATAACTATTAATTTCAACTAAGAGAAGTATTTTTGTTGCTATTGTTGTATATACAAACAAACGACTTAGGTAAGTGGTACCCAGTTTCAATGGTAGATGGCATTCAGGTTATTGCTGTAGTTAGCGTCGTAGGTAATAGATGGCGGGCTGGCAGCAGATTGGATTTTCTGTCCGTCAGAAGCGATGTTCGTGAACGGAGTAAGTTTTACTAGCGAGCAGGGTATGCGTGTAGGGCGTGCGTGCAGGGCGTGCGATATTTATGTCCCGGGCTTCAGTCACTATTTCGTATATTTTTACATAGTTAAGATCACTCAGCTGAAACGTAATATTGTCATATTTGAATTTACTAAAACCTTTTTACCCTCAACTCAAAGCTGGAGAGTATTTTTAGGTAACGAATGAACAGCAATTTTCCGTTCTCTACACCTTGAATAGACTTACTGTAGCTACTACGTTCTCCTCATGTTATGTACTCGTAGGTGTACAACAGAATAGTTTTAGTGTTCCATACACAGGCCACTCAAACAATATTAGAACAGTCTGCAGCATGTAGTCGTATCAGCTGTTACGCTTATTGCTACAAATTTCAAAGAAAAATCACAAGTTTGGATAAATGTAATTACTGTAAGTACCACAAGTATTTTTGTAATACAGTTTGAAAACGAAAAGATCCAGCTAGTAAAAAAAATATGGTGTGAACTGTGAAGTCATAAGTTAAAAAAAATACGTAAACATGGTCACGTGCATGCAGCGAATCAGAATCTAATTTAAATGTTTTCAAAGAGAATAAAAAATAAAACAAAAAATGTCCGTGTTAACTTTATAAATTTCTAATAGCTCATTATTTATTTAGTCTTTGACGCTGTACATTTTTTCAGTGTTTCGTAAAGAATGTAGCTAATACAACTCTAATTTTGAACTGGAATTTGAAAATCATAGTATTTTAAGCACTAACTTACTTTAAAATTCGGGAATATATATATATTTCTGTATTAATTAGTTGGACGTTACATATGGTCTTGTTAGCTCTACTTGTTACGTTTCGAGAGATATTTCTACTCCCCTAGTTGGCATCTTGAAATCAATAATGCAGATAATTTCACTTCAGCACTGGAATTCAAACCAACGATCCCACAATCCAAAACAGAGTATGTAATTCACTCATGGCCGGTTGCACCAATACCAATTATGATCTTGGTTTACTTGAACTTGGTTTTATATGAACTAAATTTTGACTGAGGATCAAAAGTTCTGTCGTTGCACCATTCATTTGATGACCAAGTTCAACAGAACCGAGTTCAAATCAAGATCTAGGAAAATCTGATTTGGCAACAGCGCTGAACTTGGATCTCTTGAAGATGAACTTTGTCCTCATTGGCTGAGAATCCAACATGGTCATTTGTTTAGTTTTTGACGATTGTTAGTGTGGACTGTGTTACAATGGAAAAACGGTCAGCAAACTTTAGTACTAAGGAGAAAACAATGGTACTAAAATTAGTGCAGAATAACATTAAAACGATTGAAAATAAAAAGACTGTAGCTACCACATCGAAAGATAAAGAAAGGGCGTGGAAAAAACTAGCAGTAGAATTTAATGTGTGTAATGCTTCCAACCGGAATAGCCTGAGCCTATGCTATGACAATATGAAAAAGAGAACCAGGCAAAATGTAGCAGACAATAAGGTAAAGCTATGTATTACGCTTTTTAACCACTTTTTAGCCATGTAATATTGCCAAATCTTCCACCAAATCATCCTCTGAAGAATCTTAATAATATTCAATCACATATTTGTTATTACTGAACTTTACACTGAACAATGCAGCTACTTTTCTCACCAAAATACAATAGACTGAACTCAGATCACAACTGTGAACCTCCAAATTTGTTGGATCAGTTTTATCTATGATCTGAACCAAGTTCAAGTTTGATCTGCAATGGTGCAGCGCTGCTTTCTGAGAACTAGGTTTAACAACGACTTTGAACCAAGATCATTTTTGATCTTCAATGGTGCAACCGGTCCTCACTAACTCTGAAATTCGTGTACTAAGTAAAAATGGTGTTTGCTGATTTCTATAGGCTGGAATGTTACATGGAAAAATCCTGAAAAGTGGACTAACTGATGTGGATGGAATGTAAAACACAGCCGACGTTTCAACGTTCCTGACTCTAAATCGACAGCTGTAGGGTACATTCAAATGTTGCGTAAGGTCGCCTATTGGTGTTGACATGCTCCATTCGTGTATGTTAAAATTAGAATTAATGTTGATTGTCCCGATATTCCTCACTTGTAGAGGGTACGAAGTAAAATAACACATCATCATCATCATCAACATATTACATCAATTGAGACAGATGAAATGAAACTGAACATTAAACATCCTATTTTACTAGACTCGTTACTTAAATTCGCATGATGTTCCACGTAGCACTACACTCCTTCTTTTCGGTTGCTTGTTCGTAGTAAAATGTCATGGTGTTTAAAATTTGATATCCCCCTGAAAACGCTCATATATTCATCTTACGTAGTCATTGTTACGTGAAATTAAGTTCAACTTCGAACACACCAGTTGAATGACTGAACATATCTTATAGTTGTACCACTATATGTAGGATGCGTAATTAGGTTAGGAAAGCGTGGATAGATGGAGCAAAATGTAATTTTAGTACTGGTCTATCGGGATATAACACGTTCAATTTAATATTTAACTATTTGGTGTGGCATGTGGGTTAGTGCGAGGTGTGGTTTGTGGTTGGGTACGTGTTGCGGGCCATGAGCATTTAGGTACGTGTTGTGGGGCAAGAGCGTTACACACCGTATGCCACAACTTGTTTAATGCTCATGGCACATTATGTATACCATAGAGCAGTCGACAAGATAGGCCTATATACAGACGTGCAATTTGCCATTCAACATCCATGACACATGAGCACAACAACAAAAAAACTCATCCATGTAAAACCAGTTTTTGAAGGAATTTGAAGATATATACGAAACTCTCGTGTAAACGTTTTTTTACGGATGTAAATAACTTTTCTTCTACATTATGCGCCATGACTAATACCGCACAACTCCAATGTCTACATTATTAATGTTATGTTTAGGGAGGATAGGTAAAGTAGGCTGTCAACCTGCTTGGGGGAGTAGGTAGTGTGCCTGACTCGTGTCCCAAAGGTCGTGGGTTCGAATCCCGCATAAGACATGGATGTTTGTGCTGTCCTAAGTGTGCACTTGTGTGGCCTAAGTCTGAGCACTCACTTGTGTTGTCCTAAGTGTGTGCACTCAATGTCGGAACAAAAAGTGGCCATAATCGTTAGTGATAGCGCACCAGATGTAATGCCCGCCGGCGGTTCCTGGTGCAATAACACTAACAAAAAAATAAAAGGTAAAGTAGGCTAATAATATGTTAAAAAATAGTATTGCACATCAACAAAGTCCCACTTAAAATCCGAAACGTCACTCAGGTAAACTTTTCTATATTTGACTTTTAAAGTCAAGATATACCTCTTATTTCCCATTTATTTTGTGTACCTCTTTAGCCGATCCTGGTAGTCTACATCTTACCCCGCAATAAACTTTAAGTCTTTGGCAGGGGGTGCAACGCACCAACTCATAAACGATTCCATTCATGAATTGTGGTTAGCCAATTGGCCTTGCACGCCAGAGGTCCCAGGTTCGATTCCTGGGTGTTATTCACTGTCTCAATAAAAAGTGTTCATCAACACCTTCATAAAAATAGTGTGTGCTGGATATGTGTAAACCGGCTCGAATGACCCATGTGGAGTCGAGTAGTCGTAAAACCGCATGACATCATAATTGTGTACATATTTAGTTAGTTCCGAAAATGTTTCATTTTGTACATAGTTATATGCACACGCAATTATGGGCATGTCGTAACATTAATCAGTTATAATTGAATCATTTTAACATTATTTTAATAACTTTGAAAAATATGCTAATAAACAAAGCGATAGTCTATAAGGACAAAAGTGCTGTATTCACGAGTGGCCTTATAAAAAAAATCCTAAATTAAATGTTGTTTTTCTATTTATTAGCACAAATCTGTTTGAAACAGCGTCAAATTACCTCATCTCATCCCAAACTTACCATCGGTGTGACATCATCTCTACATCAAACGACGCCCATGATTGCCACTTGAAGATTGGACGTAGCCTTCAACCGTCACACAATGCACTATGCCAAAGCTGAGGAATATTAAAGGAAGTCAATGAAAGCGCTCTGGCTACTTGTATCTTGGCTAAGGAGTTGGGCGGGGTCCAACGCCTCCCTTAACCTATAAACTGCATTACGAGATTAAAACCAAGGGCCCTTATTCCCCAGGCGAAAGACATTTTTCACGACTATCATATTAGCATATAGCATGCAGAGCCACGCTGACTTGTTCATGTAACACTCCACAGCCAGGTAGAATGAGAGCAAAACCCATTTTGCACCTAGACATGCAAAAGAGGTATACTTTTACCTCTTAAGGAAGAAGAGCCACTCCCTGACCCTAAATTATTTGCAAGTCAGGAACATGCCACTGTAACAAGTTGTTAAAACTACAAAAAAACTCTTTGGTGTTTAACTACATGCTGCCTCTAGTAAACGAGGTAGATAGACCAGTAGAACGTATAAATAAAAAATACAAAAGAAAGGGGGCTACTATTTTTATGCAGCTGTCTTAGCCCACAAATTAAAAAGATTAAATATACGTTTGAAAGAATGACGCCGGATATAAAAACTAATGCAACCCGCAAACCACAAATGCTTGTTCTTTTGCTTACGCATGATATAAAAACGAACGCAACCCGCAAACCACAGATGCTTGTACTTTTGCTACCAGTCAGGATCACGCTTTTTAATACGATAACCATTTATAAGGGATACAAAAGTGTTTCACCATAAGCTAAACAAGCCATAACTCAACCTGTACCTATAAAAGAGCTTAGGTTACCGCTAGTTTTGCTTCGGTTGTCGTGGAGAGCCGACGTGCCACACACTCACTCTTCACCGTGCATCTCGTGGCGCTGAGAACAGACCAGTAAGCCGCTTTGTTATGTGCCCACATCTTGTGTAGGCCCTATGTATTCATCAGCTCAAAGTTTGAGTAGTAGTGTTAAAGCTCCGTTGAAACTAAACGTGAAGTAAATATAGCAAATAAGATTGTAGGAGTTAGAGGACACCATTGAAAGTTCAAGCTACCAAAACTTAAAAATGGTTTATTTTATACGATTCCCGAAATATTATTTTTCTATGCCTACTGTTAACATTTCCTCACCGAAGATGCCCACTTTACAGGCTGATTAGAAGGATAGCCCTTTATGAGCAAGGCAAATATTGAAAATCGGGATTTGAACCAGGGACACCCCGATCATGAGCCGAACACACGTCTGCCCTCGGACGAAAATATTTTGTTAGTTTCCTTTTACTATTGCTGGTTGGTGGCAAAACAAGGAATCAACATCACCTACCTTCCTTCGTCCATACAACTCCCCTTGACCAACCCTCACCCGTCGTTTTCGCTCCCGCCTTTCTTCGTCAGAGGTATAGCCGTTAGAAGATATTAGCTATAATTCGTGTTGTGACCATATATTTCTTGACACCAATATTCTCAGGAAGTTATAATCTATGTCGGAATCCTAGTCTGGCTGATGTGTTTCTACAAATTATCACTTTTAAAACAGCACAAAAACTCACTATTTTTTGCAAAAACTTCAAACTCATACTCTTTATTGAAAATAGAAAATAAAATTTTTGTAACGTGAAAGTACGATAAAGACATAAATATATCCTTGACCTAAGTGTTGGTTAAAAAAATGTCATGAAATAGCGAGCATTTCTTTTAAATATTATCTAAGAGCGCAACGTATCCAAGGCTTATCTGACAATAGGTAGACGACCCCCTTAAATCAAATTGAAAGTTACGAATGTCATTACTAGTACTTTGTTTCGTTGTTTAGCCTTGTGGAAAATATTACGGTACATAACTGGTGTTTATTTACTCCACGCAAAAATGTCCCCATTTGTTATTCTCTCTTTACAAATTTGATAATAATTTAGTCTTAATGTTACAAATAAAAATATTTCGTTCAAGGTATCGTATAATGTAGTATTACTATATCTCTGACTTGTAAAAATTAAAACTGGAACATGCTTAGAGGGAAGTAGTGTAAAATACCAAGTTTTAAATCGTAGGTAAAGGAAAACATAGCCTATTGATTTTATCCTGACTATATTGCATCCTTAAAACCAGCAAAACTTAACCTGATTTTTACAATTTTGTATGTGCAAAAAGTAGAGGATATATATAAAATTAAATGTTTGTTTTTGTGCCATCAAACACATTAAATGGTTCGTGTGTTTGTTTAGAGACAGGACAAGTCGAACTGTTTAGTTCCATCCAACCGAGCTTCAACTCTTGTCTGCCTGCCTCACATTTACAGGCAATATCGTGCAAATGAATGTATGAAGGTCAATGAACAGCGCACAGTGTACGTGTTAGTCAATGAGTTGGACAGCAAGCCGTCAATCCGAATAGCGCATAAAAATCACAGCGAATGTGCGATTTTATTGGTGTTTAGTCAGCCCCATGCGAATCCCATTATTACGAGAGGCAACCATAATACCATAACAAGTGGTGGCACGCAGCTCCCAACAGTGACGTCACACTGTACACCGACGGCAAGATAAACGTTTAAACAGTCGTATAACGCTTTATGTTGGTGCACAACATCAATTACCTTCTTTCGACACCAAACATAACGTAGTATCGATAATGCGAGTTAGAGTAATGGTATTAATAAAGAAAACAAAATATATAGAATTTGAGCGTATACCCATTTGTCAATGTTAATTTGTTCTATTACTGTCTATCATGGAATCGACTCAAAAGGTGATTACTGAGACATCATTATTTTTATTTAGATTTATAGTAACACGTTTTTGACATTTTAGGATTAATGGAGACCCCATCCAAGTTGCAACGACGCTGCAGGATAATTGAATTTTGACAGTCACTCGATGAGACCTCACTTTTAAGAGTCAGCAGAGCTGAGCTCCGAAACTACAGTACCAGCATCGATTCTGCCATATCCAAACGAAGCATAGCACGAAATTTCGTTTCGCTTAAAACGCAAATTTTCGTTCACTTACTAAGCTACGAAAAATTAAATTCGTAATAGTGAATTTAATTTTTCGTAGCTTG
>KZ868903.1:152907-169249 GCA_003456935.1 Machilis hrabei | reverse complement strand
CTTTGGGTGCGTATGAAATTTTCAATCCCACTACGTAAAAAAAAAAATAATAAGACTTATGGGTATCATATATGATACCGCAGGTCTGAGGAGGATAAATACATGTGTTAGTTATGTACGGTTGCAAAACTAAAATATACATAGGTTAACGGAAAAAAAAGTTTAACTGTGTGAATAACTATGGCGAGATTTTTTAGTGGTTAGGCTTACTTATTTGTTAGTGATATTCTTATGACTTTTATTATACAACTACATATAATTTTGAACCAGTTGAATGAGAAACGCGTCCCCATACTCTATCGCATTCATGCTTCTCTTCCTAGAATTGGCGTGCTTTCTTCAGCTACTGGGCTTTGTTTGGTTCTTGTTTGTCCTGTTTATCGCCCTCCAAATAGGCCAAAGGGTTGTTAAATATACTCTCTTTAACAAACAACTGGCAAGAAGGAAAGTCAAGAAGAAAAGGCGAATATCAACATCAGCATTCATCATCTACAGAAATAAACGTACAACTTCTAAACTCATCTAAGGTTGTTTTAGCGGGTGTCCATTAGCGTTAATGTATTCTATAAAACGCATGTAGTTTCACTAGTACTGTGTATGAATCGCGCTTTCGGGAAGTTGGTTTGGACAAATACTCGTGCAGAGTTTGGGTAGGCTATGTCCTGACATTAAATCTTTATCCTCTTTTCATACAGAGATACACAAGACAAAAATGCACCATCAACACAAAGAATGGCATTATTAATATATATGTATATGTTATACAATGCTTTACGTTGATGATGCATTTTTCTTTTGTTACAGATTAGATTAAACTTAATTTAATTATTACAATTTTTGTTCCATCTTTTTTTATCTACTCTACTGTTTATAAGTTCTGTAATTATGTACATCCATAATATGAAATTGCCTCCATAGCACTAAAAAAAATCACAGTGTCGAACTAAGAAACAGGCCTAATAGGCTTAATAATAAACTTAACCAGTGTTAGGGGTTTGGACCACTGTGAGTTTTCCCCGTGATTGAAACACATACGTTCATCGCTTCTTAAGTTATCCATCGGACAGACAGAAGAAATACTCCAATACATGTTCGAAACTGTAAAGGCTTTAATGGGGCGTCTTTATTTTGTGGATTATGTCGGTGAGCTTGAAGCACTGACGAGAATCTTGTTTACAATCGACTTGATTTGAATGATTTTGTCTTAACTGAAATCTGGTACTAATTATTTTATACGACTCATTTTGGGATATTTTGATACACATTTTAAAAAATTATACTAAATACTTTGAACTTACTTCAGTGGAGATAATGTATTCATGGCTTCCTTAGCACTTTAAAAAACAATTTCGTAGTCTGCTAACGCTGACATTAATATGTAAACTACAATTGAAAACGCGCATTAGGATGTGAACTATGAACACAGTAGTGAGCTTTTTGGAGTGTAATAGTGATTGATTTACGAAGTTTAACTTTAAACTCTGTACTTTCCCCTTTCTCTGGATATTTTAAAAAGGTAGGCAACCCGTGCATCAAAATTGTGTATTGCGGGGTGCTGCTCAATAGGCGATTTTCTTAGGAATGAACAATTAGAGTTAAAAACGTGTATGTAAATTTTTATTGGTATGTTCTCAGAACTGCTGCAGGCAAGGCACAACATAAAAACTCCCCATTAAAACCTTTACAGTTTCGAACATCTATTGGAGTATTTCTTCTGTCTGTCCGATAGAAAACGTAAGGATTTTGGCTACAGCCAGGGCAAAAATCACGCCCCCAGAGAAAAAACAGCTTAATTTCTGGCTTACCATGAGCAAATCTGGGAAAGTAATCCACGAGAGACATAAAGCAAAGCCTTGCGTTTATGTTGGTGTAAAGTTTTGTAAAACTAATTAATATCTAATATGTGTAAATAGGTGAATATGACTATTTTAGCCAAAATTGCCGAATTCACCTAATTACACATATTAGATTTTAATTAGTCTTGGAAAACTTTACACCAAAATAAACACAAGGCTTTCCTCTATGTCTCGTGTGGATTACTTTTCCAGATTTGTTCAAGGTAAGCCAGAAATTAAGCTGTTTGTTCTCCGGGAGCGTGATTTTTGCCCTGGCCGTAGCCAACACCCTTAAGCAGCGATGAACGTATGTGTTTCAATCACGGGGAAAGACCACGGTGGTCCAAACCCCTAACACTGGTTAAGTTTATTAATCAGCCTATTAGGCCTGTTCCTTAGTTCTACACTGTGACTTTTTCAGTAGGCTATTTCATATTAAAGATGTACATAATTACAGAACTTAAAAACATTAGAGTAGATAAAAAATGATGGAACAAAAATTGTAATAATAAAATTAAACTTAATCTAATCTGTAACAAAAGAAAAAAAATGCACCATCAAGGCAAACATTGTATAACGTATACATATGTATTAGTAATGTCATTCTTTGTGTTGATGGCGCATTTTTATCTTGTGTATTCCCGTATGAAAAAAGGATAAAGATTCTCACAATCGGAACTGTTATTATACTTATTTACATGTCTGGAATTGATCCACGTTATGGACACTGAAAAATTGCCTGATATACGAGCACCCTTCCACGATATCTGAACTTTTTATTTTTCAAAAACTTGTTGTACAAAAATGGATTACAAAAGCGGGAACTGACAAGTCTTTTAGATGGGTCATCATTATCATCTATCTACCTACCTGTCCACCTTCTTCCTTACTTCCGGTGCTCCCTCTTAGCTCTTTCCACAACTCCACCAAGAAAAATGTGGCAATCTACCGGCGGTCGTCCTTCCCTTTTCTTCCCTTGCTCCCTTGAAAGTCTTCTGGATCAGGTCTGTTTGATGAGTAAACAAAACTTTTCCTTCCTCAAAGTGAGACTTTAAAAGCATCCTGTTATCTTTTTTATTTCTAGCACGACTGAATTGACTTGACAGAAGCAGGTAGCCACTACACTTCGACGTGAAGACCGCCCCAGTGGTGGAAAGTCGACGAGGTGTTTCAGTGAATAAAGAAGTCATGAAAGTCATTAAGCTAGGTGATATCAACATTGAACAAAACTTCTTAAAAGTTTAGTAACTGACAGTTATCAATTATAGATGTATATTTAATGCGAAAGTTGAACATCAGTAGTAGTTCTGCAATCATGAATTATTCACGCTGAAGACACTAGACTTTGAAATAAAGTATCAAAATTTAAATATAAATATAGTTAATGAACACACCAACGGAAATAATATCTTATTTATTTTGTCTTCTTTCGTGGTAAGAAACATTCATGTGCACGTATGTAAGTTTGATGTAAGTGGTGTTTGTTATCGAACTGATTTCTATTTAATGTAATGCACAATTAGAGAGTTTTTATTTTCTCATTTACAGGGTGATTCAAAAGGTTACTCCAAAATATTTATGGCTAATAGGTGAGCCCATTCTGAGTCGAGATAATNTAGGAANATGGGGTCTGCGGTGTACCGTTTCCGAGTTTAAAGTCGTTTAGTGTAACCAATGAGGCGAGAGCTCTCTTCCACGGAAGGCTTAATCTGTCCTGCGCACGCGCCTCATTGGCTACACTAAACGGCTTTAAATTCGGAAATGGTACACCGCAGATCCCATGTTCCTATATTATTTCGACTCAGAATGGGCTCACCTATTATTAGCCATAAATATTTTGGAGTAACCTTTTGAATCACCCTGTATATAAACTGATGAAGGCCTTTCTTTCATATTCACGTGAAGGAATTACTGAAAATTTCTTAAATACCTAACAGAAACCGAACTGCTTGGTCTAGTGGTTAGCACAGCGTGCTCTGGCTCGAGAGGTTGTGGGTTCGAATCCCGCGTAAGGCATGGATATTTATGATGTCGATTCATCTTCATTAATTATAAAAAACATTGTTCATCGTCCTTAAATGATACAACAGGTGTCGATAGGACGTTAAACACTGCATTTCATCTAACACAATTTGGTACGTGTACTTGTAATGTGTTACAAATACACCTCTCATATCAAACACATAACAAAACCAAGAGTACTGTATTCAAATACTGTTAGAATACCCACAAATATTTGTAACTGGAAATTGTATTTGTTGGTTAATTTTCGCTGATTTGATTCAACTTGCTCCACATACACCCATTTATAATGCCGGGCTTGTATAATATACTGTACACTAATTTGAATACGCAGACGGACAACGCTATCGGAATAGACAAATTTTATTCCCGTTCATAGAAACGTATTATTTGGAAAGAAAGCGTGTATGCTGCTACCTGAGGAGCTGATTACGAAGTAAGACAGGTGGTGGAACAAACGGGCATAAACTGTCATATCCGCAAGTCCTACTTAATACTTTCCTTTCTTAGCAGTGCAATATTTTACCATTATCTGTCTTACCGTTATTTTTACGACCACCACTCTGCTGACATCGCGTCTTTTTTTCTTCCCGCTGCTACCCATGTAAGAGTCTCGTGTCATTCATGCATAGTCAAGCTTTTTATTTTTTCCACGAGTTTCCAAACTCTGGAACGCTCCTCCGTCAGATGTATTCCCTGACACATGTAATCTTCAAACTCCTCCCTCCCCTTCGACCCCCCCAAATTACTATCTTCTTAGTTCAATGTTTAATTTTAGCACGGTGCTTTTGCACTACATGTTATACGCTTTCGTGGGTTGCTTAGCATAAGAAAACAAATGTAATCCATACGGAAAGGCGGGACATGTCCAGTCAGTCGTGAGTTACGTTCAGGACATTCTTGTTCTTGCATTCCATTGTATTGTTTGGTCGCTAGCCTAGATCCTGGAAATGGTGGTGTTCCAAAGGAAATTTCCTTGTAGGAATCCATCCAACGACTCACCTCACCCCATTCTAATCCCACAAACGGCCTGCCCAAGAGAGTCACTCGTCTCGTATTGTCCAACTTTCCAGTTGTCCTACGTAGCGCAGCTCCTTTTCCCCAACTCTAATCACCCCCTCTTCACTCTCCATCTTCGCTAGTCTTAGAATGGGAACGAACTCGTTCGTATATATTCCCTAGTTCCCAGACAGGTCGGCGAGTCTTCTGTGCAGGTTAGCATCGCCTTGAGGCGATCAACTTGCTCATGTTTCTTTCTTTAGCAAGGAGATGACGGGTCCCCAAAGAATAATCCCCCTTGCAAGCATCACACAGAGGCTAAACTTGCGACTCCGCAAGGAATGCTAATGTCTTGTAAGGAATTGTAATGGAGTAAGGAAGTCCCAAGGACGCTCACTTACTGGCCTGATAATTAAACCAAGAAGGGGACTTGTAATACCTTAGCAAGATTCAAGTTATGGGCAATTCTGCGGCAGTGACATGGCGCAAATGCTACTTATAGCACAAATTTCAATCTTAGAAGGACTAAAGTTTGTTGTCTGTTTATGTGTTGTGTGCGTCTGAGAGGGAAACTTTTTTATTACTTTGAAGATGCATTTCTGTGAAAACAATAAAAATAAATATATCCAATTTTTAAAACGTAAGAGGCAACAATAGTTAAAAAATAGTTTTCGTGCAATATAGGAAATTTGACTAACAAATTTTAGTTCCAAGAAAAAAATATTTTATTTTGGCCTCTACGTTCTTCGCTCATTCGATTACGTAGATATTATTATAATGATGTATTTCAATTTTCTTTACGGTGCGGTACTCAACGCAATGGTTAACTTATATGCGCCGGGTTACGTACAGTAGATATAACAGAGATGTAGTGCAAAAAATAAAATGTGTTTAGTCATTTTGTACTGCTTGTACAGTCTTGTATAAATGACGACAGTATAACCTACAATGTATGAGGATGATTTAGGAGATACTTTAGCACAGTTGGTCTTTGCTTTCCACTTCATAAAATACTTCTTAAAAGTCAGTAAATTGGAAATAAAAAAATTGTTATTAATGGACTGGCTACATATAAATATTCGGTAATACTCGTGTCTTTCTAGAGGTCAGAATGATGACATGGCAACCCCCAACTTGTTACAGTTATGGCTTTTGCTGCTATAACTGTTACACACACCACACAAGGAAATCGCCAACTTCTTTAAACGTACAATACTAAGGACGTGCGGCATTCGTAGTTTGGGGGTCAGGTTGTATACTGTCTATCTGGACAACAATTTGGTTAAATATGTTACTAACCTATAGACATACTCTATTATTTGGGTTATGGAGTCATATTTTAATTTTAAACTTTGTTATTAAACGCTTCAGAACGCTTGTTAATGTATAATTGTACAATGTATCTTTTTCACTTAACATATACTTTTTAAAGCCAGCTAGTCATTAGTTTATCACCTAATGAATGCTTGAAAGGTATACCATTCAGCTAAGAAACTTCGTTTGTTTCTACAATTTGCTTTCTTTTATTAAAGTATTTCTTCAGAAACGAACTCCATTAATGTGTTAGTAAACGAAGTATGATCGTCAAATATGGGAAATTCCAGTAGAGGGTACTAGTGTTAAACTAAAACATAAGCGGAGTAGTGGGAATAGATAGCCGCGTTAATTGTGAGTTGGAACTTTACCACAAATTCTTTCCCTTTATTTTTATTTTAATTGCAATTAAGTTGCAACAGTTTCAGCCATGTTTAATTCTCAGCTTTAAAATGGCTGATATTTGAAGTGTAGCGTGGAGCTAAATGACAAATGGGCTAAAGTCAAACCCTCATCCCCCCAATACCAATAATACTTTAAATGAAGATGAGGCTATAGGACAAATTAATTTGTGTTTGTAGGAGAAGTAGCTTACTTTGAACGTTGTGAATGCTAAAATGTTATAGGTCCTATACTAATAATGAAACTGTTACGACAACTATTTTTGTAAGACAATTTATTTGGAATATAAATTAAGATTGTATAACTTTTGCCAAGTCGCTGTTTGTATAGATATTGGCTCCCACGTACTACAGGACTAATTTAAACTGACCACAGGGCAGAAGGCAACTACTTTGATGAAGTTATAAACTTTTCTTAAATTTTACTGATACCTCTCTAAAATAAAACTGCGCCATAATGGCCTCTAAAATTTCTAACATGTAGATAAGATAACACGTAAAACGCAATTTCTGTCATTGCCATAAATCTGAAGAGGGGCCCTGTTTAGGGATAATGGAAACGTGGTGATTTCTTCTGGTCCGATGGACAATAATGGTTTGTCTTCGCGCGACTGATGCACTCTCACCCGGTGAGTGGCCACCGATGACCAGTGTCCTGTGCTGCCCACTGGCCGGCCTGCGAACGCCCCGGCCTGGGATCGATGCGTGGGATAGAAGTGAGGTTGGGGGTGGTTAGAAGGATGGGCGCAGGATGCACAGCGGGCTGCCTGCTTCGCGAGAGCTGCTGCTCGATAAAGCGGCGCCAATTTTTCAAGTTGTTTATTTGTTTTCGAGGAAATCGAGAACAGCGCTGCGGTGCAGGCATTGCATACAGTCGGTCGGTCCGTCGGTAGATCCTAGGCTCATGCGTCCATCCGGCGCTGGAAGCCATTGGTCAGTGCAGAGTCCGGCCTGAGTTACAACGGCCGCTGGCTCTATGCATTCTAATAAGGAATGAGGAGGGGGAAACTCGGGGTGGATGGAATAGGGATCGGGTGAGCCCAAAGGGAAAAGTGAGTAAGAGAGAGCGAGAGAAAGAGTCTCATGAGCCGGCGCACGCTCAGCAACTCCATCCGACGGAGAACCTTTTCAAAACGGTTCTCACTCTTAATTAAAGTGGTCACTTGCTTCTCGCCACAGAGCTTCCTTCGAGGAATTTCAATTTATACAACTATGTCCTCGCCAAACGATTTGATTCCCAGAGACCATCCCCTCTTACCGTATCAACACCTTACGAAGGAACTTAAGTCTTTGCAGAGTTTTTGAGAATTCGAAATTGCCTAATTCATTGCACTATCGTGCTTTCTCTCCTCTATTTTCAACATTCCTTGAGTTCCCGGAATGCTGTGATTATAGTCAAGAGAAATTCATTCGCGTACGTTCTTAGTTAACTAGAAGAGCGTAAACTTTGCACTTGTGTTTTAATTTTTGGGGTCTCGCGTGATTGGAATGACTTTGTCCACTGATTTGTCCAGTTTTTATCATCGTGGAAATCCACCAGTGGATGTAGACCATAAGAACTTGGTAAACTAATTTAAACTAATATTTCGTATGGCCGAGTGGTCCAAAACATGGGCTCCGTACGTGGTGGTGTGGTACAAGTTTGATTCCAGATGAAGCGACTGAATGATGTTATCGCATAATTCATCACCACTACAATTAAACATAAATTAACGATTAACTGTCCATAATGAATCAAGAGATGTTGATGTAACGTAAAATATGTCACCATATTCTCGTAACTACATTGAATGTTTCAAATTTTAATTTAAAATCTGTTGTTTCAACAGTTTTAACAATTTACAACATAAATTAACATTTTCATTTCTGCAGTGGTGGTTTTCATAGCAATACTTAGGCGTACTGTTGTCATATCCTCAGCAATTAATTTGAGCGGCCTGTTGTATTTGAAATATATCTAGCCAATAATTTTCATTTTATTTCTCCTAGGACTTTGGACAACACAAGTGCACACTTAGGACAGCACAAATAACCATGGGATTCGAACCCACGACCTTTGGGACAGAAGTCAGGCACTCTACCTACTCCCCCAAGCAGGTCGTGTATTGTCCAATTAATCCGTGATTTTACATAACGGCTCTCCTGAATATGTACATTATTTTGAGTGTGTATAATGTACACTTTTTGAACTCATGATTCTGAATATACCTCGTGTAGCACTTTGTGTTTGTATAGGTGAGTGGTGACTGAAGGTCATTAGTTTGAGTGTTTACAGGAGAGATCTGTCAGAGTAAAAATAATAGTCGTATAAACATGGGTCCGTTTCCGAAAGGTTGGGGAGATATGACTGCTCGAATTAGTTCATGCACCTGTACTACCTTGAACCAAAGAAACAGTTCCTAATGATCGTAATCAGAACGTACAGTTGACAATTGTGTTTCACAGCGTGCAGTGTTTTTTTTTTTTTTTTTGCTTATACGGTATCGTACATACTTTCTATACGATCAAGCTCCTCCACATTTTTCATGTGCAGTGAGAGCACATTCGATGGTCGTTTCCTTGGCCATTGAATCGGTAATTCGGGTGCAGAAAACTAAAAAATTTATTGGAGACCCAGAGCTTTAGAAATACGTAAACCCTTTAGATTATTATGTGTGGGGGTTGCACGAAAGGGAAACACGACAGGCACTCCTTGATCGCATTTTGTATGCTTTAGCATTCATCAAGGACAAACAAATCGAACGATTGCAAGCAACTCGAGCGAATCACACACGAGCTATAGTGTATATTGAGGCTAAGGGTGTTATTTTTGAACATTTGTTATTGTTAAGGTTTACTGTAAATTTTCTTCAGTCGTAACTCCGTAACTGTTCAGATGGGACCCATACTCATATGGTGTTTTTTTACTCAGCCATAACTTTGCTTCCAGCTTCTAATGTTGTGATGTTTAGTCACCAGTCACCCTGCATATCGATGGCAATATTTGTGGTACTTTAATTGCAGGGTAAGCCTGTAAAAGTTCATTCAGGTGTTACACAAAGGCGTACACCTAAGTGGCGTTAAAGGTGACTGAATGGGTACTAGTGGTTGCTTTATGCCGGGTCTACAATGAGACTTAGACGTTTGAGACTCGAGACAGACTTGCATCTTCTCAAAAACTAGTGATCCACAATTGGGTACTGTGATCCACAATTGGGTACTGTCACCCAACGAGAACAGAGGAGATGTTCTTCTTCTACTTTGCATTATCTCCACTAGGTGCACACGGCGTTGTTGTTTTGTTCAAACATAATTGAAGCTGATTGGCCAGACTCTAACTGACTTGTCCCAAGATGTTCATGATTATGATATGTGGTGTTTAACGTCCTATTGACACCTGATGGGTAATTTTAAGGACTGTGAACAATGCTTATTATGATCAATGAAGATGAATGGGCATCACAAACATCTATGCCTTAAGCGGGATTCGAACCCATAACCTCTCGGACCAGAGTGGGCTGTGCTAACCAATAGACCAAGAAGGTTGGGTTGCCCCAAGAGATCTCCGAAAAGACAGAGAGACTCACTAAAGTCTTCCCAAAGTCTCATAACTGTTGTTTTGAGTACCATTGACTTATCTTGCGTCATCAGCGATAGTTCTCATATTCAGTTATAATAGTGACACAAGTTAGAATATAATTAATTATTAATGCTTATAAATAGTGCTTCTGGAGTATGTGAGTACAGCCCAAGTATTACACATTGCGAATTTTGAAAGGCTCTCCTTCATCCCTTTACCACCGGAGTAGTTAAATCCGTGGATTTTCATATTTTAGTATAGTTATAGGGCTTTTTGCATGCCACTACAGTTCACACCTTTGAATAAATTCGTCATCATGAACAAAAGCACTGAACTAATCACCGTTATATAGTCTTATTTGGTCAGTTTATTTAGGACAATTGCATATATAGTCTAGTTCGTATTTTAATGAATTATGGAAAAGCACTTCATGTATGTTTTTTTTCCATCAAAAGTATGGGGAACACATGAAAGACAAATCAATGCGTTCATTTCGTTTAGAAAAACTCGTTTGAGAGCATTTTTTTATCTAAGTTAAAACACAAGGGGGACTTGTGTGCCTGCCCTGTCCTTTGTGGTTTTGGTTTTGCTGCAAGACAAACAGCAAACGGCTTTTGCCCAACAAGGACGTTGAAAACTCAAACTCGAATACATACTTACGCTAATATACACACACTACCTTTTCCTATCCACTCGTTCACGTGCCTATACAAGTATTGAATTTAAAAGAATACATTGGGCTGACCAGTAAATACGTATGCTCGACTTATTAGCTATGACAACAAGCTATATTAGTTTGTACTTGGTAAAGGTAAAATCGCGAATTGATTTTGAGTGGCTTGTAGAATAAATTCCTACTATAAGGTCTGTGAAGTATTTTATACTCCATCCATCACAGCAGCTAAGCCAATACAAGTTTCTGTTCAACCAAACTCTCTACTCAAGACTCCAATCTCAAGTGTAGCACTTGATGCATGGGATAGATTCCACTATATCGGTTGAATCAAGTGATTGAAATATATTATAGCCTATTAAAGCAAAACCAAAGTAGAATTAGTAGTCTATTAAAATGTAGACGTATTATTTTCTCATATAGTACGTAAATAACAAAGCCTATAAAAAGTTGAAGAGGTAAGTCCTACTATAGTAAACGTCAAACATGGTGGCTATTGGGAGAGTGGAGCGTGCAACTTGGACTGTGGCCTCCACAGTGATGCCTACTCATTTTAGAATAGATTATTCCCCCCCCCCCAAAAAAAAAATATCTATGGATTAGTTTACAAATAAAATGCATTAAAGTCTCAAACAGGATAATGCTGGGGGCAATTTGGGGCAATATTACTCTCTCCCTTTCCCCGTCAAAAACAAGTGATTGGAGTTCCCGAAATGACATCACGGCGAGTGGTTACTCACTCAAGCGCTAAGTATAGCAGGATTTTCAATAAAAAATACACTGTTGTCAGACTATAAATATAAATTGCACAAAGAAAAAATAAATATTAAACTTTTATTGCGTAGTATAGGATGTGGCCATGATGGCAAGTCAAGTGAGAAAACGCCAAAAGGAACGCTTCGAAACCTATACCTAGATAAATGAGATAATATTACAGGTATTAGTTGACTTTCTCAGCTATTCACGACACTTTAACTCACTTTAGTTCCCTGACTGGTTAAGGTTAAATCTTCACCTGTGCCTTTCTATGCATTAAAACAAACATACACTTTTGCTATTGCACGGAAAAAAATAGTTAGTTGCTCCAACCAGCTTGCAGGGTTGATTTTGGTTTTACCCAGTAGCTGGTTGACACAACCATGTCAGTGGGGTAGTGGAACTTGTTTGTCACAAGCAGCTAGGATAGTTGGTTCAACCAAGCTATATGTTGGAGGGACCAACAAGTTTCCGGTGCGGTTGACCAATTGTATATTGTTCTTGTGTTGCATTCTCTACTGTTTGTTTTGGTCAATGCAGTACTTAACATACCATTTTTTTATGTTTACACACATTTTAAACAACAATATTCCAAAATAAAGTGCTTACCTTCGAAGATTTGAAGAAACTTCTCCAATCCCCATGACGTTAGCAGATATTTAAATGTTTTGTTCATTACAAACAACACAAAACTGCAGAACGATACGAACACTGCACCTCAGCAGCTTGTCTAGATAAGGAAACTTGTGGTAGCGCTCTTTGGTGGTAATTTATGGAACTATCTACGTTGGTTGAACCAACCAGCTCTCTACAGTCAGGAAACCAAGATTCTATCGTTGGTCACTACAACTATCTAAAGCGATAGTGCCAACTGAACTTTGCTAACCAACTTTGCTGGTTCACTTGCCAATCTGTAATCAGTTCCATTAACGTATGGGTTGGTCACATTGTCGAATCGCATGGTTCCCGCAAACAGTTCATAACCAACTACCAAATTGAGTGGTCACTGCAACTAGCAGTTTTTCTCCGTGTGTGATTTAGGGTTGTTTTAAGGATGTATTTAATGTACCACGAGGAACTACATGTGTCAGTACTTCGTAAACGAGGTCCTAGCTATAATGAGTTACTGGTTTAAAAGCTGGACAACTTACTTAAAAACGGACGGGCTTGAATTACACGGAATATCAAACTATTAGGACTCAACTATCGAGACTCTACTGAACTTACTTTTGGCTTTTTCATTGCACACGAAATATTGATTCTAGAGAGCTAAAATCATATCCTGTGTGTTACACCTCAAAACGAATGAATGTCCTTGTGAAATAACCTTAGTTCCATTTCCTACTCAATGATCGGCGAGCCAAAAAGGCTGTATCCGTATTCAGTGATTTACGTTTCACATATGGACGCTTCTAGTAACTTATGGAATAATTCACATTAAATGGCTGTGGTGCTTCTCGAATTACCGTTACCATTAAAAGATCTAGAAGACTCATTCACGGTGGTTTCAGTGAAATTACAAGCCAAGCATGTTGTGATGATATTGTGCTGTCAAGTGATTTTATTGCCTTACTTTGAAAATAATGTACATTTGTAATATCTACGACAAAAAATTCCTATGAGCTAGTCACACAAAAATCTGATGGCTTAATTGGGGTCTATTAACGAAAATGAAGTTAGGCTGTTGTTGTGTTAGAAAAACACTAGAAAACCTATCCACGATAACCTGCGAAGACATCCACGTATAAGAGATAGGCTAAACTGTGTTAAAGCTCAATTCATATGTTTGCATTAACCTGACACTGAGTGCCATTTGTATAGGATTACCTTTGCATTATTACATATTCATTTAATGCAGTTTGACTTCATTGTCATGCTTATTACATAATGTACATCAATTTTAATGCCAAAAACAGAGTAGAAAAAACAGATCATAAGTTCGCACAGTTGGATTTTACGGGCAACTTGTTTAAGATTCAGCATTGCTGAGCTCCGAAACTAAATATAATTGTCTCGAGTGTAACCACAAGAACTTTATTTAATTCGTTCTGGTGAAAGTAAGGTAAAATCGGTTGTTGGCCCCGGTAGCCTAGTGGTTAGTCCCGTGGCATTGCACGCCGGAGGTCCCAGGTTCGATTCCTGGCTAGGGCTGGGTGTTCCGCTTGTGCTGTCCTAAGCGTGCACTTGTGTTGGCATCCGTCTGAGCACTCACTTGTGTTGTCTTACGTGTATGCACTCAATGTCTGAATAAAAAGTGGCAATAAATGTTAGGTGCTAAAGCACCGGAAGTAATGCCAACAGGCGGTTCCCGGTGCATAACTCTAAAAAAAAAAAAGAAAAAAAAAGAAAGTAAAATCGGCTAAACAACCCATACAGAACATAACTTGTACCTTATAACAGTAATAATTAAAAAAGCTAAGGTCAATACTATTTGTGTAGGAAATCGATTCATAACCGTCTGCTGTGGTAATCAATTTCCTATCAATATAGTCTTGACCTAAGCGATTTAATTATAATTGTTATATGGTACAAGGTATGTTACGTACAGCTTATTTAGCCGATTTCACATTACTTTAACCAGAAGTAATTAAATAACGTTTTGTGATTACGCTCGAGACAAGAGTATGCCTAGTTTCGGATTTCAGCAATGCTGATTCTTAAGTACAGTAACATTCAGATGTTGTGTTTGGTTGTTTCAAATTATAGAGCTCATTCTGTCACAAGTGTAGACATAATTCTGACGAAAACGATGTTTTACCTGAAATGTCTAATTACGTCTAACACACGATTCTTGAAATTGGCATGTAAAGAGGAGTACTCGGAAGTATGGATGCTTTGTCACTGAAAATGTGTTGCACCGTTGAAGGGTTACGTCGCAGAGGGGAATCCTGTGACCCTTCCTCGTCCGCCCAAAACGGGCATTTACAGTTCAATTTCCGCTATAGAGACACCGTGCGTTTGGAGACTCCGGAGGCACAATTCGTGCCTTGTCCGAAACATCGCCCTGAGTCAATATCTAATGAAATCTGTACATTCAGATGAGGTTTGTTCAGTGGATACTGAATTAGTATGCTAACACAAACATAATTACGACGACGCCACCAACGGAAGCAGGCAGTGTGAAGCCAAGAGGATTGCTTGTAATAATATGGACGTAAGCACATTATGACGTGTGAACCCGTTTTCTTATGGACTTTCTTTCACACAGTAGTCAACATTATTGGAAAAATACTTGACCATATTTACGATCTTCAAGGTAAACATCGTCTTTATAAGATGATTAACATTTTCTGAACTGTAGGTGCTTATCAACAAAAGTAAAACTACCATCGTTTCTAAATCAGTGACTTATAGTTGAAAAATTATGTGAAAAATACGATATTTGGCAGACAAAACCAACAGTTTTAGACTGTGTACTACCCAACAGAGTAACCTCACTAATAATAATACGTTTATTTAGTATTGTCCTATGCTACAATAGATTCACATCGTCTTCCCCGAAACGCAGCTACAATATTTAATAATTTACTGTTAACTTAGATATATTTGCTAAGTTTTATGACTATTAAAACATGTCTAGTGTTCAGCGTACAGGCCTCTATATCAAGAGTTATGGGTTCAGTTCTCATCTCGGATTGATGTTTCCCATGTAAATGTTCAGTCACATGTCACCTGTCATCTCCAACATAGTCATCAATATGACAATAAATATCTGACCGTCCTACTTACCTTAAGACTTAGCATTACTGAGCTACGAAACTAGGTAGAATTGTTTCGAGTTTATTCACAAAAACTTTATTTAGTCAGTTCTGGGTAAAGTAAGGTGAAATCGGCTAAATAAGCGCGACAGAACATACATTATACCATATAACAGTTATGATTAAATCGCTAAATTCAAGACTATATTGATAGGAAATTGATTACCACAGCAGTCTGTTAGTAATCAATTTCCTATCAATATAGTCTTGACTTTAGCGATTTAATTATAACTGTTATATGGTACAATGTATGTTCTGTCGGGCTTGTTTAGCCGATTTCACCTTACTTTAACTTTTTTTTTTTGTTAGGGTTATGCACCGGGAACCGCCGTATGGCATTACTTCCGGTGCTTTAGCACCTAACATTTATAACCACTTTTTATTCCGACATTACGTGCACACATTTAAGACAACATAAGTGAGTGCTCGGACGTATGCCAACACAAGTACACACACTTAGGACAGGGCAAGCAAGACACCCATGCCCTAGCCATGAATCGAACCTGGGAACTCCGGCGTGCAATGCCACGGGACTAACCACTAGGCTACCGGGGCCGACACCTTACGTTAACTACAACTACATAAATAAAGTTTTTGTGATTACACTCGATACAATTCTACCTTGCTCACTCTTAAAATAACATATCACTATTACAATTCACTTTGCATATGTGCAATGTTGACATATGTGAAAACTTCAACTGGGATTTATGCAAAAATTAAACTTATGAAATCGTATGTTTACTGAGCATTTAACTCGTGAATATGAACTTTATCTTTGTATTTATTTTACGTAACATTTATTCTTAAAATGCAGTATTTTGATGTTATTACCAAACTAAATGTGTTTCGTTGCGCTTAAAACACAAATATTCGTTCACTTACAGTACCAGCATCGATTCTGTCATATCCAAACGAAGCGTAGCGCGAAATTTCGTTTCGCTTAACACGCAAATTTTCGTTCACTTACCAAGCTACGAAAAATTAAATTCGCTATTACGTCTTTCAGGCTTCGCCTGAAAGAC
>KZ868902.1:141615-159606 GCA_003456935.1 Machilis hrabei | reverse complement strand
TATCCCTAGGGATGGAGTACCCCCTCCCAGTACACAGTACCTAGGGTTTGAGTACCCCACGCAATGAGAGTAAATTATACCTAGAGATAGGCTACTCCCGGTAAAGTATCCCTAGTAATTGTGTACCCCGGTAAAGTATCCCTAGGGATATAGTACCCCCTCCCTGTACTTAGTACATAGGATTTGAGTACCCCCACGAAAAGGGGTAAAGTATACCTACGGATATACTACCTCCGGTAAAGTATCCCAAGGGATGGTGTACCACTAGTAAGTTTCCCTAGGGATGAAGTACCTCCTTCAAGTACACAGTACTAAGGGTTTAATTTTCCCCACGTAATGGGGATAAAGTATACCTAGAGATAGAGTATCCCCCGCTAAAGAATCCATAGGGATGTAGTACCCCCGGTAAAGAATCCCTGTGAATGGAGTACCCACTCCCAGTATACAGTACCTAGAGTTTGAGTTCCCCATGCAATGGAGGTAAATTATACCTAGGGATAGACTCCCCCCGGTAAAGTATTCTTAGGGAAGGTGTAACCCGGTAGAGTATCCGTAGGGTTGGAGTAACCCCTGCCGTTACACAGTACCTAGGTTTTGAGTACCCCCACTCCAAGGGGGTAAAGTATACCTAGGGATAAAATATCCCCGGTAAAGTATCACTAGGGATGGTGTATCCCAGTTAAAGTATCCCTAGGGATGGAGTACCCCTCTTGATACACAGTACCTAGGTTTTGAGTACCCCCACGCAAAGGAGATAAAGTGTACCTAGGGATAGACTACCTACAGTAAAGTATCACTAGGGAAATTGTACCCCCGGTAAAATATCCCTAAGGATGGAGTATCCCCTCCCGGTACACAATATCTAGGGTTTGAGTATCCCCACGCAAAGGAGGTAAAGTATCACCTAGGGATAGGCTACCCTCAGTAAAGTATCACTAGGGATAGTGTACCCCCGGAAAAGTTTTCCTATAGTGTGTGTTCCCCCGCTAAAGTATCCCTAGGGAGGGAATAACCCCTCCCGGTACACATACCTAGGGTTTAAATACCCCAAGCAAAGGGGGTAAAGTATACCTAGGGATATACTACCTGTGGTAAAGTATCCCTAGGTATAGTTTACCACCGGAAAAGTATCCCTCTCCCAGTACACAGTAGCTAGGGTTTAATTACCCCCACGTAAAGGGTGTAAAATATACCTAGGTATAGAGTACCCCCGATAAAGTATCCCTGGTAAAGTATCCCTAAGGATGGAGTACCCCCTACCAGTACACAGTTTGAATACCCCCACGCAACGGGGGTAAAGTATACCTAGTGATAGACTTACCCCGTTAATTTTTTGGGGGGGATGGAGTACCCCCGGTAAAGTATCCCAAGCGATGGAGTACCTCCTCCCGGTACACAGTAACTAGGGTTTCAGTACCACAACGAAAATGATGTAAAGTATACCTTGGGATATACTACCACCAGTAAAGAATCCCTAGGGATGGTGTACCCCCGTTAAAGTATCCCTAAGGATGAAGTACCCCCTCCCGGTACCTAGAGTTTGGGTACCCCCACGTAAAGGTGGTAAAGTATACCAAGGGATTAACTACCCCCGGTAAAGTATCCCTAGTGATAGTGTACCAACGTAAAAGTATCCCTAGGGATGGAGTACGTGCTCCCGCTACACAGTTTTTAGGGTTTGAATATCCCTTCGAAAAGATGGTAAAGTATACTAGGTAAAGTATCCCAAGGGAATGTGTACTGTAAACTGTAGGGATGTGTTTATATAGTGTACTTGTCACCGCCGGATGACTGAACATTTAAAACTTGTAAAACATATTAATTGTCATGATAATTAGGATATAATTTTATGACTATTTCCCAAGTTATTCTGCAAATTTAAATGATTGCTCCACAACTTAGCTAACCCAGTTTCGGTACGCCGAAATCGTATCTATTTTTCGGGGCCGTGTGTTATAGGCCCGTGACATTGGAGCAATCATACATACCTTTATTAAAACAGTGTAGCCTGACAGATTGTTGTCAACATGTGTGTCAACATAACTATACACTAAGAAAAGGGCCCTACTTTGACCAGTTATATTATTGTAATATAGCAGCATTAATCATATATGTATAATTTTTTACTCTGAACATGACTTACTTGCTAAACTGTGGCCAGGACAGGAATTAGATGCAAATTTGAATTTTATATGGCATGTTTAATAATTAAACAGGACACCCGCCTGAAGATTAATGCTATACACTTTTAGTACGGTCAGGGTTCTCCAACAATCTCTTCCAACTCAATCAAGACAGGTCAGTAGTCTAGTACATCAAATGGAACCTCCTTCCCAATGCCTCGTTTGGATGTAACCGACCAACTGGTAATATGGCTGCATATGACAGTGTCCACAGTACACTACACTTTGCATATATAAATAGTTTCTCCCATTACTCATCGCAATGTTAGAATTTACGTTCATAAAAGCAATCTGATATTCGACACTTCCACACACTTTACTTCATTCTTTGATCATGATAGTATAATCAGCATAAATTCAGCATTCAATCTGGAACAGCCTCCAGTAACCTGGTCAAAACACAAGTACCCCAAGATGGTGTCAGGCGAGGCCCCAATCTGATATCTCCATTCCAAACGTAAAATGCACGTTTCAAATGAACGATGAATCCTTACGTAAACTAGTGACATCTGCTGTCTGACTGGAACACCATTTGCCTCACCAACTCACTGCATTAGCTGTTTCACACTTAAGCCATAGAACGTATGCGGCAATCGGATTTTAGTAAACCCATACAAATAACAGTACAGTTACACCATGTTAGTGTAAAGATGTACACAAACGCCAAACAGTATGTAATGACGTACAATAACTGGTTGTTCTTCGTTCGAAATCTGAAATAGAACTCGTTGATATTAAATTCACAGTTTACCAGTAAATCTTCGTTTGCCCTCNGGCAAAGTATCCCTCCTTGCCAGTCAGCATAACAAAAGTTCGTCGTTCTTCCACTTGCCAGCTCGCTTTTAAATATGCGTGGTTGAACATTCCTTCTTGTTCGTTCAAGACAAGGCGAGCTGTTTGAGCATATTAACTGTTTATGTTTCTTATTCTTGACATTATCGGCTAATCGCTTCAACGTATTAAAAGTCCATTGTTCGTCACTTTTATATTCACCGTAACCACATTGTGAAAGTAGAAGGTAACCTTCTCAATTAGTCAGAGACATCTTAACGAGGCAATTGACCCGATTGAAAACACGTATGATAATACATTATACACCCGTATTAAGTATTTAATAAAATAAAATTAAAACTACCAAAACAGAACACTATCTGTTTACATCCCCAACGTTAGACTTAAACACCCTCCTCCTGATTTGTCAGTTGAAATTGGTTGTAGGAGTTGACAATATTTTTACATAGAATTATTTGGAGTGACCAATTTTCCCAAAATTTTGCGATATCTCCCTGTAAGGAGATGGGTCACTTGACCATTAGTTTACAAACCAGGTGGGACATCTCCTACCTAAGCAGTGAACCTCTCTAACTACAATAAAATATTAAAATTTGATTGAACATATTACATTGATTGTAATTATATTTTGTTGGATCTCACTTCAATGTTCGTGATATGTTGGCTACTTGTTGGCATCCTCCAACATCTAGGGCTCGCTTTCACCACTCCATAGATAGGTTTGAGCTTCCTAGCTCACTGCTTGCACTATAGATTTCTGGTGTATCGCTTCTGGGTAGCGCGATTAGTAGCGCTTCCTATACTCCTGTTGGAGTATTATGCAGGATTCTACTGGAACTGGGCCCTTTTTGGCCTTACATGCTGCAAAATAAAGAAAGCTAGGCCAGTATATGTTTTTAACAACAAATATCCCTCCCAATGGATGCTTCACTCCGAAGGAGCTTACTCCCCAATAAATTGTGCATACAAAAAGAGAAAACTGGTTCCTGTTTACATTTGGACTTTGGGCCACTTGAAAAACGTGTGACATTTCATCTGGCTCGTCACACTGGTGAACTGTAGCTTGAGGTTTCACTTCTNCGCAGCAGGGATGCGTTTGCAGACGTCCATCCATACGATGTCCTACTACAGATTGGGCGTAGGTGCATGGTCTTGAATGTTTCTGCAAATGGCTTATCCTACAACAATAGTCGACTGGCTCTCGTGACTGGGTTCGCGATGAGTTATGGACGGCCATACAACAGACTGGTATATCTTCCTGGATAAATACTTGATGAGCGCACGACGGTGTCTGAACAACATTATAAAAGGTACTGTAATTTTGGTAATTACAACAACAACTTTCCCTGGAACTGCTATTATACTTATAGTCTCTATCCATCATTGTTACTCCTTCGGCATCTCTGGTATTTCGAGAATGGTGTATTGCTGTTCTAACTCCTCCCACTTGGTTTGGCAGTGCTGTATCAATATTATCTACTAGGCTGGTTACACCCGCATGTGGTTGAAATCTGATCTCCTCTCCAGATCTTCCAAGTCTTAAAGTCTTTCTCGGTAGGTCAATAATGCCTTTGCTTGTATCCAAAAAGTCAAATTCCTACTAGGACATCATATCTTCCGTCGGAAGGTAGCTTCGAGATGACAAACGGTTGCCTAAATTCTTCTGTTCCTATCTGGAAGTTCATTACGAAGGTTCCGTTGGCTATCAGTAGCTCTCCCGTGACCGAATGATATATTTTACTATTGACTACTCTGGTCACTTTTTGGTGCAGAATGTAAAGATTGAAGAATTATAAGTCCAATATCGAACAGATGCTGCCAGAATCTACTAGACATTTAGTTTGAATCCGGTTAATAGCTCCATTTACGATTGGACACTCCAGTACTTTATTCCTCGCTGCTTTGCTGTTAGCATTTTCAATATTGCTGACATTTTCCGAAATTGTCCCCTTAGATATTGATATATGATTATCTAAGGGAATCATTTGTTTAAAGACTCGGTTGCTTGGCTTCGATCAGCTCCAGGACGTGTTCCATTTCTCCGTTGCGTCTGATCCCTGGTTCCATTTTCACGATGATTTTCCCTGTAGTTAGCTCGACGTGTCGTCTCATGTTCAACGTTGGGGTATGGTTTCCTGGACGGACACACGGAAGATAGATGGTTGAAGCCCCTGCAGTTCCAACATTTGACCTCTCTCTCCTGTCTGTCTGGTGATCTCAATCGATTGCTTGACCTCTCATAGTTTCTCCTATCTTGCTCATTCGTCGACCTCACACGGTTGCCTGATTTCTCATAGCTGCCTCTATCCTGCCGGTTTGACTTGTCGTATGACGAAGGCCTATTGTCTGATCGTCGTCCATTTCCTTGCCGTTTTCCTTCAAAATGGCGTCTGTACTGGTTCGGTGGATGGCCCACATTCAATTGGTTACTATGTTAAAAAAATATCTATCTTGGGCCGGTACAATAATGTACCCTACTGGGAGGGACTCCAAAAGTGAGGCCCGACCTTCAGGCAAGGTTAATTTTTATAAGCTAGTAGTACTAAGGGTTGGATTAGAATTTATACCCATCAAATTTGATGCGGATGCCGTGTTCAAATGCTATTACAACACGGCCCATTTATTTTCACATAAAAACTCTTGATTTAGACTTAACATAACATTATAAGAAATACATAATTACCTTCAACAGTAGTATGGTACACAAATNAACAATATTGAAGTTATATCTATTCTCACAAATTAATTAATCACATAATCCATGAAACACAAAATAACAAGAACTTAATTAGCAAAAAGCCACATTCGAAAGAACTCTCGAAAGACCATCGGTTTTATTACCTTCACAACAAAAAACTTCTCTCGTCAGCAGAAAGGTCAACCTTCTTACACTCACGTATCAAGTCATTCTCCCTCACCTTGCTGACTACACAAAACACTCCGCAATCGGAAACACAGAA
Source organism: Machilis hrabei (assembly GCA_003456935.1). Lineage (NCBI taxonomy): Eukaryota > Metazoa > Arthropoda > Insecta > Archaeognatha > Machilidae > Machilis > Machilis hrabei. The sequence goes on along the minus strand of KZ868902.1, from coordinate 153,671 downwards.
CTCAATAACATATCATAGTTCCAATAGCGTACGTAAAGCTAGTTTCCTGACCCTCAGGACATCCAACTCTCAACAGGATGTCACATCAAAATAAAAATGAGACATATTAATAATTTGGTTTGAAAACACATTTCCTCACAGACCGCCTTTTTCCCTCTTTGAGGAGCATTAGATCAACAGGTTCTAAGCGGAACAAAAGGTAGTATAGAGGAAATGTATTTTCGCACCTACCTAACCAGTGTAAGTGTGAAAATGTGTTTTCCAGCTCAGACAAAATATTTACATTAGGTGGCCCAAACAAAATTACTGCTGGTACTTGCACATGTCATTTCGTGTGGGTGTGTTAAACCATAAGTGTCTCTAATAAACTCAACAACATCAAAAACCTCACAAGTACATAACAACAAATTGAAAAATTGAATAAAACATCTAACCATATGGTAAAACAATACAACTTGGCTTTACCAAAAATCAAACAACAAGATCAATATCCAAAATTAAACAAAATTACACTGAAAATATTTCAAAACAACTCAAAATATTCATGTCTGCAAACAGAATACCTTATACACAACACATCAAAATCAAAATACCCTTTCATAATCAAAACACAACAACAAAATGGTTTCATCAACACTACAAAACATAGACAACGTGTCATTGCAGCATAAAACATCAATACTATAAAACATAGACAATTTGTGCAACCAATGTAAAAATCAAAAATATTTTATCATAAATATCAATAAAAATACAAAATTGACGAGTGTTAGCAACACTTAATGTTCAAGTTGTGACAACGTCACAAAATAATACGACGATTATATGACGATATATGACGAAGTAATTTCCCATATCCATGTTCAAAACTTCCTGAAAATATGAAAAAAGTAGCGTGGAGACGTAACGGAAGTACGAAGTAAACATCGTGATTTCCAAAAAGGTCCATGCTTCCTTGCATAGCATTGCAAGAAACTGTCAAATTTCCAGATGTTTCGTTAGCCCTCGGTAACCCCGTGACCAACTCTCGGACGCTCCTCTTTCAAATTTTCTTAAAAGGCAAAAATCCATCCATAAATCCATTTCTTTCAAAACATACATCTCATTAAATTTGGTTTTTCTTAAACATTCCAAAATTTTCCCGTTCCTCGAATGAACACAAAATAAAACAATAGTTTGAATAAAAATAGTAAAATCTTTGTGTTGACATTGGAAAATGTTAGACGCTATTCAAATTAAAACACAATGGTCTAAATAAAAATAGTAAAATCTTTGTGTTGACATTGTAAAAAATGTTAGACGCCATCTCGCAGCCTCTCGCAAACTGGCCAACAAGTCCAGGATATTAAATCGAGCAGTCCAGTTTTACCTTAGAAAGGAAATGTGATTTTTAGGACTGAAGAATAAAGATAGAATGAGAGGTTTGGGAGCGACCCATGCAGTTAAGACAAAACTTAGGAATTCCTTTCCTTTGAAGGATTACGACAGATCAACCTTTTTGAAAGGCCTACATAACAGATGAATGTGAAAATTGACTATGCCACACAACACAAATATCTAGGATAATTGAATATATTAATAAATTTGGTAATCAAATTATTTAAAAAGTCATCGTTGAACAGTGCAATCACTCCTGTTTCTTTACTCGAAATATTAAATAAATTCAAATCAGGCTCGCTTAAACAAACCTTTACAGGAGAGCATGATTTTGAACCTTTACCAGACAGACAAATTTTCTCATCTAAACAATTTGTGCTGGTCATAAACTCTACAACGTATGCAGTTTGGGTGGTGGTAANGGTTAAAAGACGAGTGTGAATAGTGATTTCGTTGAAATTAACATTCACCTAACCACTTAAACAACTGGAATACGCTATCAATGTTTTTCGAGCCATAACGTGACAAGAATAACAGCCTTCTAATTTCTCTACTGAGACAATCTCCGGACAAACTTTAATCGAATGTACTTGGATTTTTAAAGACTCAAAATGTAGTTGTACTCGGATGGGCTTTGACTGAATTAACGTTCTCTTCAAAGCGCCCCGCTCATCTAAATATAACTTGTGATCATGGTAGATCTTGGGCAATAAATTAATCTTTCTGGTCCTAATTGTTTCCAGGTTGGAATACGTCTTCCTTCACAAAATCTTTTCCGCAAAATTCTTACATTCAATCATTTTAGGATCAAAAATGAACGAATCATTAAATGGATCATCGCCTATCTGAGATCTCTCAGGTCTGCTCGGCTCTGCCGCAGTTTAAAAAAAAGCGATTTTAACATTGTTATGATCTTTAATTAACTGTTGATGAATTATAGCCTCATTTTGATCGTAAGTACCTAAAATTTCTATGTCTATTCCATTGACGGACGCCCCACTGGAAACAAGGATCCCACTCTCATTCTTAGCCAACCCAACTGTTTCTACTGAAATTTTCTGGCTACTTCTCTTTCCCGTCACACCTCTAACCTCAAAAGTGCTCTTGTGATCTGGCACCAAAAAATATGTATAATGGATACACGCATCGTGTAAGAACATCGTGCACCCCACACTTGAGCCAGTAGCCGTCATGCAAGAATTCTCGCCCGGGTATTCCAACGATGCAGGGGTAACGCCATTAAAATCGTTTATTTCCCCTGAGCAGTGGGTTAACCACGCGCAATTCGTATTCTGTGCACAACACACCTGACTAACCACACTGACTTTACTGGAAAAGTGAAATATTCCCTCTCAGTTTGGAAGTCACAACTTACTTCCGAAAAAATTAATTTTAAATTAGAAAGATTATTTTTCGATTTATCCGTAAAACTAAGACAAGTACTGCCTCCCAGATTTTGAATAACTGCCTCAGCAGTGTTGGTTACAGTGCAAATATTCTACATATTTAGTTATATCACTAACTATCAATTTGTTTTCATTGAACGCCAAAGGTTACACAATGGCAAAAGAAAACACAACACATGTCGTCACAGTGTTATTTCTATATGCGTCTTCAGTTGGTTTAATAACCCTATCCACTGACAACCTGAACACAAACTTGAAAATAACATACGTGATCTTAAATATAAATATTAGAACTCCTAATGTAACATTAGTGATCCAAGCGGCGCCTCTGGAGATACTTGAAACAACAAAACAAATTTTCGCTATTAATATTATTGCAATAAAAATCAATATTACATCTAACAAATACGATGTGTATTTTAACACGTCTGGTGTACAACGCAAGTTTACAAAATACTGGGTGCAAAAATACATCTCACTTTCCTACAAATAAAATCACCAGACACAATTATGTTGTGTTTGGTCAACACGTCATTTACATTAACGTGTAACACTTGTAGAGTACCCGCGTACTCTAAAACCTCAAAGGGAAGTTCGAACCTTGAAATGTTTTCTGTGATATTTAGTGATAGTTCTAGTCCATTCTTTCGAAAAATTATCCTCCCAGGCCTCTCCACTACTAATTCACACCTCTCCAGATGCACAAAGTTAGTGTCTATTTCGATATTTTCGTTGGTTAAAAAGAGAGACCTACTGATTTTTAAGGAGTTTATCCTAAACCTGCAAACTTTATAAGTTACTGTGATTGGATATTTAACAACCAGTTCAGGGATAAAGTCATAGAATATAAATTCCTAGCTTTGATCACGTCACAGAAACAGGTACTGCCTCTATTGTACTTTTCACGAGCGTAATACCGACGCGTTCCATCGCAAGTCGAATTAATACAAGAACAAGTTTCTTACTTTTCCCAGCAACTATACATCTCAGCAAGTCCCTGGCTAGAGATCTCTTGATTAACGACCAGCTGGCCAACTTCGTGCAGCTGATTTCCTAGTAAGACCTTGGTTTCTGTAAAAATGACGCAGTCTTGACATGTCGCATATATACAACTGTGCACTGGGAAATCAATAAATGTGACGTTCAGGTCGATTCCACAAATTTTCCCTTTTTCCGACGTGGAACACACTATAACTCCCTGTAAATGAGAGTCATTTAATTTTGGGAAATGTACATAGTGTCCAAGTGGAGGAAACGGTTTGCCAGGACTCAACAATTTATCCAAGGACATTAGCTCTTTCCTTGGCCTTCCTGGACACCTCAATTCATGTTGTGGGTCAAATAATGACGTCACGATATCCATTAATGAGCTAATGGCTCCCAGCGCCAGTATAATATGGAGAAATGTGCACATGTCTTTGTTTTTCTTTTCTCAAAATCCTGAAAAACAAAGACAAAATACGTTAATAGTGATAACAAAACAACATCTTTAAATCCTAAAACAAAGCAAAATTTACATTAATTGTGAATATAAACCAATCCTACGACACTAAAATATAATTATGGATGATAACCCAACATTCTAGTGTTTGTTAACTCCATACAGTGGCAAAAATGGTATGCTCTTCCGATAATTATCTGACTAAAGACCCTGGGCCAATACCTCTTGTAAATAGGTAAGCCCTAAAGTCTAGGTTATCGAAAAAAACCTATCCTTGATATCTTTCCCGTTAGAATATAGTTGGTATATTACAGATTCGGACTTCCATCTTCCTGTGTCGAAGTCTATCATCGGCACCTCTTCTGACAAAATATACGCAGGAATGGAGGATCTAACGCTAGATATGCGCAGGACTCGATCTGTGCCTGTCCTTATTTCACTAATTAATTGCCCCTGCTCATCAAGAATGTCTCGGTAATCTATTTCTTGTCCAACGGACGGTTGACCCCTCATATTAAGATTTGCTTCAACTAACAGCAAGTTGTTTAATGCTTGGCCCACAGCTGGAGAAGATATAGAAATATCCTGATTTACCGGTTGGCCAAACAGAGGTGGGGTCATTGGGTGAGACTGAGAGTTTTCTTGTATACTAGAGACGTCTAAATCTCTGTCTGGGTGTATTTGGGTGCTTTCTAAGGGACTTGAGTGACGTATTTCATGACCTGTACTCGTGCTTGGACCTGGACGTGTTGGGTTTGGTCCCCCTGTTAAATCCACCCCTGTCATGCCGTCACTCATATAAGCCGCCGCGAACGAATGATTTAGTATCACTGCCTCTAAGTCACGAACGTCTCTTAAACCACTTCATTCTATCAAATCAGCTAAATTTGGATCAGATCTAATGTGTTCTGCATAACCAGAGTTCTCAAACAAATCCAAAATTACATCATTATACGAATTCCGTTGTTCATCGCTTGGGTCATTAGTTCGGGGAACCACTCTATTTCTCAGATTATATCTGACTTGCCGCNGGNTAGGATTGTCATTACCACGTGCACTCCGTGGCCTTTGAACTCCGCGCGACATATTTTCCGTAACGGGTGTGGAAGAAGGTGGAGGCTGAGTAGCCTCTCGCGTGTGTGTGGGTGTCAGAACTCAGCGAGCTGGTGTGTGTGTAGAGTGTAAGGAGGTAGATGGAGGTGGAAAGAAATCCATTTCAGCAAACTGATTATCTGAAACGTGTCTATCACACCTGTTTTTACATTTACTTCGTAAATTGTACGATTTTCTCCGCACCTTTGGTAACTCTTTCTTGTCATTTTGTACAACATTATCAACAGTAGCACTTTGTCCCTCTATATCACTTTCTGTTCCCCCTACGACGTCACTAGTACTTCTTTAATTAACATGGGTCACAAAACTTTCAGTGTTTGGGAGTTGAAATATGACCACAGTATTGTAATCCAGCAGTTTCAGCATTTTGTATAATCCGATCCATTTTGGAAAAACCTTACGGTGTTTCCTAATGGCTAGATTTTTGTAAAGAACGAGGTACCCAACCTGATAAGTGTGAGGCTTCGCTACTATACTCTGCCTTTCCTGTTGTAATTTAGCCGACTTATCCAAATTTTCCCTTACAACTTTGAACGCATAATGGAGCTTATGCGGTAATATCTCCGCGTATATGAGCATATCTGAATAATTATAATTTTGAGGCTTATTAATTACATTATGTGGCAGCCTGCCATGATTACCGTACACCAATCTAAAGTATGATTATCCCGTACTGGAATGCTTACTATGATTATATGCCATTGCCATATAAGGAAGAATCTCGTCCCATTCTAAACTTGATTGCGCCTGGTATGTCTGCAACATTTGTGACAAAAATTTCATTGTTGATTCCACTGAACCGTTGGACTGCGGATAAAATGAACACGTCATCGTTATTTTAATCCCTAACAGGTCACAAACACCCTTAAACGTAGCTGCTAAAACGTTCGCACCCCGGTCGGAATGGATGGAATCAGGTAGTGTAAACTGGGCTACGATGTTTCGTGCAAAATTTCTGGCCACAGTTTTGGCTGTAGTATTTTTTAAGCTTGACCAGACGTTAAACTTTGTAAATAAGCATTGATACGTGATAATATATCAATGATTATTTTCCGTCTGTGGAAGCAGACCGAAAATATCTAGTGCGCATGACTGAAAAANGCGTGAACCAACATTTAGACTGCTTTTAACGAACGGAGCTGCTGGGGTCACGTAGTTTTTATATCGTTGGCACAAGTCACAAGTTCTTCTTTAATCTGACACCACTTTTGACATATTTGGAAAATAAAAATCACGTTTAATCAAATTTATTACCTTTGATTTCCAAAATGGCCGCCGAAAACTGAATTGTGGCAGGACTGTAGGACTACAGGTACAAAAGTCTTTGGACAACACAGAACAGTGTTTGCATCTGATCTATTTGTCCTAAAAATTCTGAACAAATCTCCGTGTTCGTTAAATACATAATCACCATTCTCTCTGTCTACCAACAATTTTTCAATAATTGGCTTAAATACCTTGTCCTTACGCTGTTTTGCCACCATTCTCTCGGTTGACCAAGTTAAAAAATCTACAGGTTCGAACTGATTACACTTAACCATAGACTCCTTCATTTTGTCAAGCCTAGATTTAACTGCACATACATTTTGTCCCTCATTATGTGACTGAAGGGTGGCTTGACCTACCCTAGGTGTGCGAGTTTGTTGTAAAACTCTACTAAAATAATATGCGTTTCTCAATTTGGAACCGCTTGTGTGCGTTATATCAAAGTCAAAATCCTGCAAGTACATTAATCATCTTAATATCCTAGTATTAGGGTCCTTCATATTTCTCATAAAAATCAGGTTTCTACAATCTGTAACCACATTAAAATGCCTGCNGAANAAATATGGTCGAAAGTTTTTAACAGCAGAATATAACGCGNAACACTCTATTTCCATNGANGTGTATCGTTTTTGTACCTCATTCAATGTTTTAGAATAGTAGGCTACAGGGTGAATAACCCCATCGAAGTCTTGTTCTAGGGAACACCCTACATTTACAGATGTACCATCTACGTAAAGAATGAAAGGTCAGTTTAGATCTGGAAATTTTAAAATTGGACCACTAGTCAAAATGTCTTTAAGTTTTGTAAACTATCCTCGCACTTATCACTCCACTTAAATTTAATCTTTGAAGAAGTCATTTTGATCAGAGGAGCCAATAAACCCGAAAAATTTGGAATGTGAGACTTATAATACAGACCAAGACCGATTAGCCCTTTAAACTGCTTTAAATTTTTTGGTCTAGCTGCATTTACTAATTTATCTACATTTTTCGTTAACGGTTTTATGCCCTCTGCACTTAGTGAGTGTCTCAAAAATTCAACTTCCTCCCTGAACAGATTACATTTCTCTGGGCTTAATTTCAAATTTATCTCCCTTAGACGCGTAAACAGCTTCTCCAAAGCCACCAAATGTGAACTGTTGTCCTGACTAACAACCAAAAAATCGTCCACATAAGCAGTGATAATGGGACAATCGCTGATCCCAGCAAGTACCAAATCGATACATTTGCTAAAATTGGAAGGCGAATTTGCGTGACCTTGAGGTGTTCGCATGAACTCGTAACATTTTTCGGCCGTTCCAACATTTATAGTAAATCCTGTGAGTTTATGTTAGTTTTCTTCTAATGGCAATTGATGAAAACCTTGGAATATTTCCAAAGTAGATAACACTTTTATGTGTCCCAAACTGTCTAAAATGGATCTGACGTCAGCTATAGGGTACCTCATTTTAAACAATTTTCGTTTACATAGCGTAAATCAACTATATGATGGTATCTCTTGTTTGATTTTAATACTAACATACTCAGACTCGTCCATTCGCTTGTGGACGGGCGTATAATGTTGTTTGCCAGAAGTTCATTGATTAGGGTTTTCAATTCCTCTGTCTGTGAATATGGTAACCTGTATGATCTGTGTCTCTTGGACTGCGCGCCAGGTTTAAGTTCTATTTTCATTACGGACAATTTCGTGGGTTCTTTAATCTGGGATAAATATTTCGCGAAAACTTCTTTATACCGCATTACTAGGTCTAAAACCTGTCTCTTTAAATCTTCAATGTGTCCCAATTTAAAATCAGATTCTACAATGAAATATTGATCAACCCCAGACCCTACAGCATTTATACACCCGCACACCTCTGTATCACAAGTACAGTCACTTTCCGTGTTTGGGACATATCTAGACAATATGCCTGTTTTAACATTACTAAAAGCTTTAAAATCAACATCGGAAGTATTCAGAACTCTGACCAAAACGGTGCTCCCCGGGCTGACATTTGAAACAGAGTTTGCAAAATATAACCTCTAGTGCCAAAACCGTCATTTTCAAACACAACCGATTCGCCTATGTCAAACTTCTTTCCAACCTTCAGTTGAACAAGAGTTTCACATCATGGAAGAATGATCGTGTATTTCTTTAATGAGGCCACTGTCCTAATTCTGTTATCTCTTTCAAAATCAATCGGAGGGATAATCGTTCCAGCCGATTTACATAAAGTATTTGCCGATGCGTCGTACACTAGATCAAACTGTTTGAGAAAAGCCGAATTTATTATCGTGTCGTATCCTTGTGCCTTATCTATGTCTGCCACTTAAAATGGAATGGTGCCTCTTAGGTTTTTTATTTCAACCTCCAAATCGTAACAACCTACAAACGATAATCGTCGATTCGAGGCGTTAACAAGTTTAAAATCCGTATTATTCCCCAACCTAGTCTTTATTCCTAGTAACTGAAACGTCTCTCTGGGAATTAAAGCCACTGAGGCACCTGTGTCCAAAAGAAAGACGAATTTCTGTCCACGAATGTAACCAACCAATTTCGGCAACCGCTTACATCTTGCATTGTTCCAATCAATAACAAATACTGACTCCCCTCCTAATTGGGACCATTATTTCCGTCGCTCATATTTTAATCGACCCATATTAAAAGATTTTAAACACAGGCAACTCGACATTGGAATGATTTATGGCCTAGTTTTGAACATCTATAGCACACAATACCCTCAGGTGCCTGTGGGTGGTTCGTTTTCCCACTTTCGCGTGGACCGGTGCCCTTTTCAAAACTCTACGAAACATTACTGCAAACTGCTCGCTTTACATACGAAGTCGCATTCTCTTCATCAAGCAATGCCATTTTTATAGCGTCATCCAAAGTTTTGGGTTCTTTTCTCAAAACAAACGGGCTTTATTTCTAGGACAGCCCAGCTTAAAACTAGCAAGAAGCATTTTTTCTCTTTCACGGGTGACCTCCACAATTTCTTGTTTTTGTTTTAACGTGTTACCAAGTGCCCGCAGTCTAGCACTGAATTGTGATACAGTTTCGGATCCTTTTTGAAAACAGTTAGATATTTTGTCCATTACAGTATTGATATTTTCACGTGGCGCAAATCTCTCACAAAGAGCTGCTTTATAACATTATAATATTTTTCTTGACGTATTTGTTCGTTCTCATTTATATATTCCTCGTCAATCCCTCTGATGCGTCTCTTACACGCAAATGACATTTGACTAGGATTTGCTGATATCGTACCCAGAACGTCATCTAATTCCTCAAGAAAGAGATGTATGTTTTTTCCAGATTTATCGCCCGTATTAATATTTATATGCGGTAACATTGAAATTACAGTGGGTGAACTTGGTTCTGCCATTGTATTAATTAGGTTACTTTACTTAAATAACACAAAAAATAGGTGGCAAAAACAATCAAAACTGTATCTCAACGGTAACNTCGTTAAGTCAATTAAAATATTTAATGTATACAACCATACCCCAACATTGATTTATCCGCGCAAAAGGAAAATATAACAAAATTTAACGGCAAACGGTATGTTAAACTTATAACACCCCACTCCCTCTTAAAGCGGAAGAAATGCATCCAAAACAGCAACTAAATAGCCTTACAAAATTACACATTAAAACTCAAAATTTGTGGAAAAACAAATTTTTCCCACACTTTAAGCATTTAAAAAAAGCTTAAAACACAACAAAACTGTTAAAAAATTATCGCAAATGACTGAGCCCCCAACTGTTATAAAAATATCTACCTTGGGCCGGTACATTAATGTACCCTACTGGGAGGGACTCCAAAAGTGAGGCCTGACCTTCAGGCAAGGTTGATTTTTATAAGCTAGTAGTACTAAGGGATGAATTAGAATTTATACCCATCAAATTTGATGCGGATACCGTGTTCAAAAGCTATTACAAAACGGCCCATTTATTTTCACATAAAAACCCTTGATTTAGCCTTAACATAACATTATAAGAAAATACATAATTACCTTCAAATGAACAATAATGTAGTTGTATCAATTCTCACAAATTAATTAATCACATAATCCATGAAACACACAATAACAAGAACATAATTAGCAAAAACCCACATTCGAAAGAACTCTCGAAAGACCATGTCTATCGGTTTTATTACCTTCAAAACAAAAAACTTCTCTCGTCAGCAGAAAGGTCAACCTTCTTACACTCACGTATCAAGTCATTCTCCGTCACCTTGCTGACTACACAAAACACTCCGCAATCGTAAACACAGAACTCAATCACAGCACATAGTTCGAATAGCGTACATAAAGCTAGTTTCCTAACCCTCAGGACATCCAACTCTCGACAAGATGTCACATTAAAATAAAAATGAGATCTATTAATAATTTGGTTTGAAAACACATTTCCTCACAACTATTGGCCGCTAGTGAAGCGACTTGTCGGCCGATTTATTCGAGTTTACTCTCGAAACTGCTTTTTTCGATCTTTGCCTTCCTAGGTTTGTTTTGGGCTCGTACCGTGCTATCAGATTCGCTTTCATCATCATACACAGCTCCTATACGGTTCCTGGAAGTCATTTTTAAATTGGCCTCCGCGCGCAAAGCTGCTCTAATACTTTCGTCAAGTGTCTTTGCTTCTTTGGTTAAAACAAAACGTTTGATATTCGGGTTCAGACCGTGCTCGAACACAGCTAACAGTTGCCCATCACGGTTTCTTGCTAACTCAGCACTCCCATTGTCCGGAATTGAATCATATCCGACATTTTTCAAATGATCGCTGTATTCCACAACGCTCTCATCGTCTAGCTGTCTAATTGTTAACACTTTCTGCATTTTCAGTGATCGTGGCTCTGTCTCTGTGTACCGGGCTATTAATTTTTCCTTGAAAGATTTCCATACCTGCGTTTGCCTCAGTTCGATGTTGGTTCGAACATATTGTGCAGTTTTTCCGCGGAGTTTCGAACGGACTAAAGTGATTTTCTGCTTGTCGCTAAGCTTTGCACCTTCGGTGATTTGTTCGATCAGCTCTAAGTACCCAGTAACGGGGTCACTGGCGTCATCTCCATTGTAGACTGGTATCAAATTTGAAATTTGAGACATTACCTGAGTCGATGCGTCGGCCATCTTGGATTTTATCACGTTGCACTTTTTTTTTATTGTCCTGTCCGGCTCAATATCCAATACTACCTACTCGCGATCTAATTGGATTTTTGTGTAGCCTATCTTGTATTCTGAAGACTCGTGTAGGGCAAAGCAAGCCGTTAGTTTGTGTACCTATAGTTCACTTAAAACTAATCACGAACTACAAAATTAAAATGTAAACATGCATATTATTGCCCCTACACTAAACTGACAAAACCGTCTAACACTACAGATATTTTACACTAAAGCTGAAAAGAAATACAATTTATTACAACTCCTACATTCATAAAAATCTGATGAAAGTTTGTTGAGAAAAAAAATCGC
>KZ868902.1:118378-132627 GCA_003456935.1 Machilis hrabei | reverse complement strand
GTGGGAGAGGGTGGGTCAGAAAGAGAGAGGAATATTATGGATTTAGTGGGAGAGGATGGGCCAGGAGAAGTGAGGAATATTGAGGAGAGGGTGGGTCAGGAGAAGAGAGGAATACTCAGGATTGAGAGGGTGGATCTGGAGAAGAGAGGAATATTATGGAGAGGGTGCGTCAGGAGAATATATAAATATTCAGGAGAGGATGAGTCAGGAGAAGAGAGGAATTATCAGGAGAGGGTGGGTCAGGAGGAGAGAGGAATATTCAGGAGAGGGTGGATCAGGGGAAGAGAGGAATATTGAGGAGAGGGTGGGTCAGGATGAGAGGAATATTCAGGAGAGGGTTGGTGATGAGAATATAGGGATATTCAGGAGAGCGTAGGTCAGGCGAAGAGAGAAATATTCAGGAGAGGGTGGGTCAGGGGAAGAAAGGAATATTCAGGAGAGGGTGGCTCAGGAGGAGACAGAAATGTTAAGCAGAAGGTGGGTCAGGGGAAGAGAGGAATATTCAGGAGAGGGTGGGTCAGGAGGTGAGGAATATTCAGGAGAGGGTGTGTCAGGATAATATAGGAATATTCAGGAGAGGGTGGGTCAGGCGAAGAGATAAATATTTAGGAGAGGGTGTGTCAGGGGAAGAGAGGAATATTCAGGAGAGGGTGGGTCAGGAGGAGAGGAATTAATCAGGAGAGTGTAGGTCAGGAGAAGAGAGGAATATTCAGGCGAGGGTGGGTCAGGAGGAGAGGAATATTCAAGAGAGGGTGGGTCAGGAGGGGAAAATATTCAGGACAGGGTGGGTCAGGAGGAGAAAAATAATCAGGAGAGGGTGGTTCAGGATAAAAGACTACAAAATGCTGATGGAGGTTGCGTAATCGTCTAAGAGGAGGCGCCAGGCTGGCACGAGTGGTTACGTAATCGGGAACGAGTCGTAGGTTACGCAATCGTCCTCTGCGAGGAGCGAGTGGGAGGTAACGCAATCCTCTGGGATGAGCGAGTGGGGGCGGGTGGGCTCCAAACTGTCATTTCTTATACTGCTTTCGTTGATATTAAATTCACAGTTCACCAGTAAATCTTCGTTTGCCCTCCGGCAAAGTATCCCTCATTGCCAGTCAGTATAACAAAAGCTCGTCGTTCTTCCACTTGCCATCCCACTTTTAAATATGCGTGGTTGAACATTCCTTATTGTTCGTTGAATACAAGGCGAGCTGTTTGAGCAATTTAACTGTTTATGTTTTTCATTCTTGACATTATCGGCTAATCGCTTCAACGTATTAAAAGTTCATTGTTCGTCACTTTTATATTCACCGTAACCACATTGTGGAAGTAGAAGGTAACCTTCTCAATTAGTCAGAGACATCTTAACGAGGCAATTGTCCTGATTGAAAACACGTATGATAATACATTATACACCCGTATTAAGTATTTAATAAAATAAAATTAAAACTACCAAAACAGAACACTATCTGTTTACAGTACCCTGGTAAAGTATCCCTAGGAATTAAGTACCCCCTCCCTTTACAAAGTACCTAGGGTTAAATTACCCACACGAAAAGGGATTAAAGTATACCTAGGGATTGAGTACACCCATATAGTATCCCTAGGGATGATACACCACGGTAAAGTATCCCTAGGGATGGAGTACTCCTGGTAAAGTATCCCTATGTATGGAGTACCCCCTCCCGGTTCACTATCTAGGGTTTAGTACCCCCAAACAAATGGAGTAAAGAATACCTAGGGATAGAGTACCCCCGGTAAAGTATCCCTAGGGATGGAGTACCCCCTCACAGTACACAGCACTTAGGGTTTGAGTACCTCCACGCAAAGGGGTTAAAGAATACCTAGGGAAGAGTACCCCACGGTAAAGTATCCCTAGGGATGGTGTACCCCCGGTAAAGTATCCCTAGGGATGGAGTACCCCCGGTAAAGTATCCCTAGGGCTGGAGTACCCCCGGTAAAGTATCCCTAGGGATGGAGTAATCCCTCCCGGTACACAGTACTTAGGGTCTGAGTAACCCCACGCAAGGGGGGTAAAGTTAACCAAGGGATAGAGTACCACCCGGTAAAGTATCCCTAGGTATATCGTACCCCCAATAAAGTATACCTAGGGATGGAGTACCCCCTCCCGGTACACAGTACCTAGGGTTTGAGTATCCCTTGCAAAGATGGTAAAGTATACTAGGTAAATTATCCCAAGGGATGTGTTTGCTGGTAAAGTATCCATAGGGATTGAGTACCCCTTCCCGTTACTTAGTACCTAGTGTTAAATTACCAACACGTAAAGGGGAAAAAGTATACCTAGGGATTGAGTACCCCCATAAAGTATCCCTTGTAACACTTAAATATGCACAATCCCAGACAAGGCTGGATAACAGAGCAGAGCAAATGCAATAAGTGTGAATGCTATATTGTAATGGTAGAATAAGGTTGAATTGTCATTAGTAGTAATTAAAAGGAAGATAGAGAACTAATATTCAGTGTGATATTCAACCAACAAACGTAGTTGAAAACACGAACTGGACGAGTGTGGTATTATCTGCGAAGTCTGTGAGATTGCAGAAGACAGTAAACGGCGCAATTTCGTTGCGAGACTATTTGTATGCCGCAGCAAAAGGTAACAGAGTTCACCGCTACGAGGAGAAGGCGTGAGTGAGGGCGTCAGCGAATACAAATGGTGGAAAGACGTTACAGTATCGCCCAAGTTAAAACAGTTATTAAATAGCTGAAAGAAGGAGGCTACAGGTGAGATGATAATAGTTAATATGTAGGCCAAGCTTTGGTAACTACAGCTACATAAGGGTAAGTGAAAATAACCTTATATTTTCCTTGGTATTTCGACGAGGCTGTGGATTAGTCCAAGTTGAGAAGCCATTAAGCCTAAATTGTGGAATTCTGACATTCCACGAGGAACAGCGACGACGATAAGCAGTAAGTAGATGAACGTTATATATCACCATATTCTACGGAATTTCATACACAAATTGAGCTATTTATGAGACTTTTATTGCCAGAATTAACGACAAGATCGACGTATTACGTTAGGCCTGACTCTAAAGTTATCGAAGTTGGGGGTTTTAAGGACTATACAGTCAGATACGTACGAATCTAAGTACTTACTATCACTAAAGCATATGCACGAGGTACAGCTTGCACTTGTAAACAATTTATGCTGTACAAACATTGTAAATAATTAAGGGCTTCACCCAGAAAGGCCTACAGAGTAACAGTAATGTGTCTTTTTTATGATTATAATTATTTGAGAGCTCTTTTTGTGTGTTGTAGATTTTAGTATTAAGTTGTTTCACTTATTTGTCAATGTGTTGTGTAGTGATCTCGCGAAGTGACGTAAAAAGCCTTATTTAAGGGGAAAGAGTGTGCACGAAGCCACTAAGTTTGTGTAGGCTGAGTCACATAGCGAGTGTGGCCAAAATAATAAAAAGATTAATAACTGCAGGATAAGATAACACTAATAATCATACTGTGTACCTAATGAGTGCGTCGTTACGGTCACGCTGTGGCTAATTATTGTAAATTGTTGACACGAGAATGTGATGTCATTGTTGTACTACAGTATCAGAAAAGTAACAACTAAGCCTCCAGCAAATGAGGTAGGATTTTGCACTACCTTATTAGTACGAATAAAGTGTTTATTCAATTCCAATCCGGTGTTCGAGTGTATCATTGTCTGCTATAAGGCAGTCGAAACCAGCGTAAATGAGGTTATGTGTGTTGAGTGTTTGTATAATTGGTACCTAATCCAACACGTTGNAAATCCTTTTAACACTACTGAGTCCACGAGACAAATACAGAACATCAAAGATCGTAGGTGCTCTATTACTAGCCGGAGCAATAATTTTAAGTTAGCAAAACATCAGGCAATTATTAAGGAGTGTATACGTGTAACACTGGTTGGGTCAGCTAATAAGATCTAAAGCTGACTTCGTGAGAAGGATAACTCACGCGACTCAGGTGAGACCTCACAAGACACTATGTTTGATTGAAGAGCTGATAGCAGCAATCGAAACGTTACACCCTTGGGATGATGCACCCACGGTAAAGTATCCCTAGGGATGATTCCCCCTGGAAAAGTATCCCTAGGGATGGAGTACCCCCTCCCGTTGCACTATCTATGGTTTTAGTACCCCTACACAAATGGGGTAAAGGATACTTAGGGATAGAGCACCCCCCCTAAGTGTCCCTAGGGATGGTGTACCCAAAATAAAGTATCCGTAGGGATGGAGAACCACCTCGCAGTACACAGTACTTAGGGTTTGAGTACCCCCACGCAAAGGGGGTAAAGAATACCTAGGGATAGAGTACCCCCTTGTAAAGTATTATTAGGGATGGTGTACCCCGGTAAATTATCCCTTGAGATATAGTACCCCCTCCCGGTACACAGTATCTAGGGTTTGCGTACCCCCACGCAAAGGGGTTAAATATACCTAGGGATATACTACCTAGGTAAAGTATCCCTAGGGATACAGTACCACCAGTAAAATATCCCTAAGGATAAAATTAACCCCTCCAAGTACACAGTACCTAGGGTTTAATTACCCCCACATAAAAGGTGTAAAGTATACCTAGGGATAGAGTATCCCCACTAAAGGAGCCCTAGGGACAGTGTACCCCCGGTAAAGTATTCCTAAGAATGGCGTACCCCCTCCCGGTACACAGTATCTAGGGTTTGAGTACTCCCACGCAAAGGGGGTAAAGTATACCTTGGTATAGTCTATCCCAGGTAAAATATCCCCAGTGAAAATGTATACCCACGGTAAAGTTTCCCTAAGGATTGTGTACCCCCGGTAAAGTAACCCTAGGGCTGGAGTACCCCCTCCCGGTAAACATTACCTAGAGTTTGAGTACCCCCACAGAAAGGGTGTAAAGTATACCTAGGGATACACTTCCCCCGTAAAGTATCCCTAGGGATGGTGTACCCCAGTAATGTATCCCTAGGGATGGGATGGAGTTCCCCCTCCCGGTACACAGTACCTAGGGTTTAATTACCCCCACGTAAGGGTGGTAAAGTACAACTAGGAATAGAGTACCCCTAATAACGTATCACTAGGGATGGTGTACCCCCGGTTAAGTATCCCTAGGGATGGAGTACCCCATCCCTGTACACAGTATCTAGCGTTTGAGTACCCCCCGCAACGGGTGCTAAGTATACCTAGTGATAGACTACCCCCGGTAAAGTTTTTTAGGGATTGAGTACCCCCGGTAAAGTATCCATATGGATGGAGTACCCCCTCCCGGTAAACAGTACCTAGAGTTTGAGTACCCCCACATAAAGGGGGTAAAGTATACCTAGGGATACACTTCCCCGGTAAAGTATCCCTAGGGATGGTGTACCCCCAGTAATGTATCCCTAGGGATGGGATGGAGTTCCCCCTCCCGGTACACAGTACCTAGGGTTTGAGTACCCCCACGCATAGGGTGTAAAGTATACCTAGGGATAGACTACCCCCGGTAAAGTATCCCTACGGATAGTGTACATCCGGTAAAGTATGCTTAGGAATGGAGTACCACCTCCCGGTACACACTTACTAGGGTTTGAGTACCCCAACGCAAAGGAGGTAATGTATACCTAGGGATAGACTACCCCCGGTAAATTATTCCTAGGAATGGTGTACCCCAGGTAGAGTATTCATAGGGATGGAGTACACCCTCCTGTTACACTACCTAGGGTTTGAGTACCCCCACGCAAAGAAGGTAAAGTGTTCCTATGTAGACAACCCCCGGTAAAGTACCCTAAGGATGGAGTACCCACTCCCGGTACACAGTATATAGGGTTTGAGTACCCCCACACAAAAGAGGGTATAGTATACCTAGGGATTGTTTACCCCCGGTAAAGTATCCCTAGGGTTAGTGTACCCATGATACAGTTTCCCTAAGGATTGTGTACCCCCGGTTAAGTATCCCTAGGGATGAAGTACCCCCTCCATATATACAGTACCAAGGGTTTGAGTACGCCCTCGCAAAATGGGTAAAGTATACCTAGGGATATACTTCCTCCAGTAAAGTATCCCTAGGGATGGTGTACCACCGGTAAAGTATCCCTAGTGATGAAGTACCTCCTCCCAGTACACAGTACCTAGGGTTTAATTACCCCCACGTTAAGGGATACAGTACCCCCGAAAATGTATCCCTAGGGATGGTGTACCTCCGGTTAAGTATCCCTAGGGCTGGAGTACCCTCTCCCGGTGCACAGTACCTAGGGTTTTCGTACCCCCATGCAACGGGGGTAAAGTATACCTGGTTATATACTAATCTCGGTAAAAATTTTTTGGGATGGAGTATCCCCGGTAACGTATCTTTCCAGTAAACAGTACTTAGGGTTTGAGTACTCCCACCCAAAGAGGGTAAAGTATACCTAGGGATACACTACCCCCAGTAAAATAGCCCTAGGGATAGTGTTCCTTTGGTAAAGTATCCCTATGGATAGAGAACCCCCTCCCGGTACACAGTACCTAGGATTTGAGTACCCCAAGGCAAATGATGTAAATAATACCTAGGGATAGTCTACCCCGGTAAAGTATTCTTAGGGATAGTGTACCACCGGTTAAGTATCCCTAGGGTTGTTTTACTCCAAATAAAGTAACCCTAGGGAGGGAGTACCACCTCCCGGTTCACAATACCTAGGGATTGAGTACTTCCACGCAAAGGGCGTAAAGTATCCCTACGGTTGGTGTACTTTCGGTAAACTATCCCTAGGGATGGAGTATCCCATCCCGGTACACAGTACCGACGGTTTGAGAACCCCCACGCAAATGGGATAAAATATATCTAGGGATTGACTACCCCCAGTTAAGTTTCCCTAGGGATAGTGTAGTCTCGGTATAATTTCCCTATGGATGGAGTACCCCCTCCCGGTACACAGTACCTAGGGTTTGAATACCTCCACGAAAAGGGGATAATAAATACCTAGGGCTATACTAACCCCGGCAAAGTAGCCCTAGGGATGGTGTACCCCCGGTAAAGTATCCCTAGGGATGGAGAACCCCCTCCCGGTACACAGTACCTAGGGTTTGAGTACCCCCACGCAAAGGGGGTAAAGTATCCCTAGGGATGGTGTACCCCCGGTAAAGTATCCCTAGGGATGGAGAACCCCCTCCCGGTACACAGTACCTAGGGTTTGAGTACCCCCACTAAAAGGGGGTAAAGTATACCTAGGGATAGAGTACCACCCGGTAAAGTATCCCTAGGGATTTCGTACCCCCGGTAAAGTATCCCTAGGGATGAAATACCTCCTCCCGGTTTGAGTACTCCCTCTCAAAAGGGGTAAAGTATACTAGGGATGTACTACCTCCGGTAAAGTATCCTTAGGGATAGTGTACCCCCGGTAAAGTATCCCTAGGGATGGAGTACCCCCTCCCGATACACAGTACCTAGGGTTTCATTATCCTCACGTAAACGGGGTAAAATATACCTAGGGATAGAGTACCTTCCCTAAAGTATCCCTAGGGATTGGATGGAGTACCCCCTCTCGGTACACATTACCTAGGGCCTGAGTACCCCCACGGAAAGGGGTTAAAGTATACCTAGGGATAGACTTCCCCCGTTAAAGTATTCCTAGATATAGTGTACCCCCGGTAAAGTATCCCTAGTGATGGAGTAACCCCTCTCGGTACACAGTACGTAGGGTTTGAGTACTCCCCCGCAATTGTGGTAAGGTATATCTAAGGATAGAGTACCCTCCCTAAAGTATCCCTAGGGATGAAGTACGCACGGTAAAGTATCGCTAGGGATTTTGTAACCCCGGTAAAGTATCCCTGGGGAAGGTTTACCCCCTCCCAGTACACAGGGGGTAATATATACTTAGGGATTGATTTCCCCCGGTAGAGTATCCCTAGGTGTATTGTATCGCCGGTAAAGTATCCCTGGACTTCATATTTGATATCAATTGTTTCGCGTGTCAACGTCTATCTATGCGAGCTTAGGTCAAATCATGCTATCAAGTACATAAATAAATAACTTTCAAACTAGAAGTGAAGAGATTTATATTCGGAGATTTAGCTATTATTGTTTCAATTTGTTTAAGTCAAAGTTAAAATATTAATGTTTGTTTCACCTGCCTATAAGTTGAGATATACCCTGTTTCAACAGGTTACGTGAAATATACCTGAATATGCAACCGCAGATGATTGTTCGAGGTTCGAAGAACCGAGAAACAATCATTTAAGCGGTAGCAAACCCGGTTATATTTCACGTAACCTGTTCAAAGAGGGTATATTAGTCTTAAATAAAAAAAAAAGTATTCCAAATATTAATTATAGCTTGTTTTAAATACGAAATGCTTAGAAATAAGAAACTTTGTAGAGAAAATTAAAGCCAAAAGGGGGGAGACGAATTAACGTATAATTTCTAAATTTGTCCGCAAAAAACGCCAAAATAGTTATAAATGGCTAATATAGATGTCATTGTGGTGTGTATGATTTGCTAATTTTATCAGCTCTGTTAGTCTTTAGTCGTGAATGTTCTTCGAGCCAGGAAAGGTGTACACGTCCATTTCGGATTATTGTCTGTTTTTCCCGTACAGTTGTGAGAAATACAGTGCTCAGATGGATTGTGATATTTTAGTAAGTTGTACTTTTATAATATTTTATGTACAGTAACAGGTAAAATTATGGAACAGCAGTTATTTATATTTAAAGAATAGTATTTTTATCACGACATAAATTTAGAGTGCTTGTCAAAACTATATGTATTATTACAGATACGTGAATACCATTAATATTGATGTATTTATGGCAGACTGCTGTTTGCGCCGCACACTATAAATTGTATTTGTGTATACCTAGTAATGAGACATATTTTTGTAGGATATAAAAGAAGTTTTCTTCAGAAAAATTTTTACTAAAATGTAAATGTGTATTTCTAGTAGCGCTGGAATTTGTACCCAAAAGTGTTCTCGGCTTCAATATATAATTAAAACAATAATTCTCTTTCGATTTAAGTAGTTAAGGTGTTACGATTCGTATGCGCAAGGCCGTGTCGCAAACTGGCACACGAATGGTTTTTCACGTAAAAGTAGCAACCTGAAACACGGATGTATAGTGTTATTGTCCAACGTTGTCTCGGCTTCGAATTATTACTAAAACCACAGTTCTCTTCCGATTTAAGTTGTAGGAGTGGCATTGATTCAAAACATTATGCTTAGATTACAGTTGGTTTGTTTCATGAAAGTGGTGTGGCACGTGGAAACATAAATTGTAATGTAATTTTACGATAGTCATTTAATAGTTCATGAGGCGATAGCCGAATAAACTATTTAATGACACGAGTGTTCAGTGCTACAGAAATGCCATTTTTTACGTTAAACGTACCCAGATACCAAACCCGGAAACAGGGATAACGTCCCGGGTATCAGAGAGGTTATCTGAGATATACGCTGGCAAAACACAAAGGAATCCGCCATTATGTTGATGTTTTAATAATATTTGGGTGTATACAAATAATGTTGCAAACTTAGAAAAAAAAAATGTTAATATTGGACCTGGAGGATTTTTTGTTTGCTTGAATTGTAACTTAACGCCAAATTTCATCCACTTGCAGTCATTTGAGTTCAAAATATGTTAGAGTATGTTTCCACGTTTACAGAAAAAAAATGAAATTATTGTAGACAAACAAAGATTGTTACTCAAGGTGTAACTGGTTTCAAAATTCAAATATGCTTTCAAATTATACTTACTGGTATTCAATCGAGGAAACATTTGTCATGTAAAGATATAACCACGTTGCCAAGTTTGCGTACAATAGAATTTATATTATGATTNATAGCAATTATAATCCATCGGCTTTCACGGATCCTGAAGCCACAAAATAAAAAGAAAACTGTGTATTACACTGTTTTTGCGTCAACAAGCTTAATATAATCTAAAGTTTACTGAATAACAGTGATGAAATGTTTGAGATTCAAGAATAGAAAAAGAAAACCTGCAATAGATCAAAAAATTTGTACAAGTTGGTACACTTGAGATAACGAAAGTAACATATTTTTATTTGAAGATTTTAATTTTTTTCTGACACGATGAAATGTATCGAATAATAATTACCAACTATCAATATAAGAAATCCACTCCATATTAACGGGTATGCACTAGTCCATATGTATATATTTCTCAAATGTACGTTCACCCGTCAGAGGAGGATATCTGGAGATGTACTTTTTCCCGCGCTTTTTGATTCCTGCCTTCTGATTGGCTGTTTTTCGACTTTCTCGTTTTGATGTGATTGACGAGTGATGGATTGGAGGTTGCGGGAGGCCTATTTTTGAACCTAGAATGGCGGCGATGTGTCTGGGCATGATTTATTTTTAGAAAGCTTTCGTTGTTGTTGTCTACTTGTATAATCTAAATGAGTTTCGAACCCAGCTGGACTGACCAACCACCATTTGGACATTACTTTTTTCATAGAAAATACGATACACAGTACATTTGTTCTGAGATGCATAGACCTTTGAGGGGGTCGAACCCCAAGTTATAAGATAAAAGTAAAGTTGAGGTGTACCTTTTTGAAATTTCGAATCTGGACCTTTTTTAGAATAGAGATAATGTTTTAATTGTAGTCGAGCAAAGAGTCCTCCAGCTTTCAGAGGTTTGAATCCTCGTTTCAGTGAGTCGATGTGATGTTTTACGTTAGTCGCCACAGAATGGGTTATTAATTGTAACATATATTAGATTTTAAACAACGTTGCCAAATTTACAACAAAATAACATTGAATTAAGATTAGTAGCAATTATAAATCAGTGATTTTCACGGATTCTTAAGCCCAAAAAGATGAAGCGAACTCAGTATTTACGCTTTTTCAAGACCAAAATATGTTAATGAATTAAAAAAATCAAACTAAGGCCAAAGACATTGCGTTTCCTTAAAATGTTTAGTTAAGAATGAAATAACACCAACTTCAAACAAATTTTATGGCCGAGTGCACCAAGCTTGGTCAACTGTTTGACCATTGGTTAGTGCCCGTCATCTACGTTTAACCAAGAATTTGTTTTGCGCCAACCTTGGTTATTGTTAACCAGTGGTCAAATATGGTTGACCGGGCTCGTTAAATTGACCAGCCAAAAGTCGGCCGGTTAAGGCCTGTCGAGTTCTTTGGTTAGTAAGCAAAACTAACATGGCAGACGATTTGATTGATTGATCTCCTGGATTTTCTTCAAGAAATAGAACGTCCAAGACGAGTATTAAGACATAGGGCTAGTCCATTCGAAATTTATGATGATGCAGGGTTCAAAAAACACTTAAGCCTTACAAAATTGTCCGTTATAGAATGCACAGAAGCCCAATGGAATGCATGACCAACAAAAATAACAGTGTTTTTCCTATCCACCAACTCCTAACAACATTGATGACGTGTCTCCCACAGCAATTCACAGCATTTGAAAATAAATTCTGACGATTTAAACACACAAGTAATGTTTTTTTATTTCTCTAAGCTTCGTTGAGTGCATTTCTGAAAGCTGGAAAGCACTCATAAGCTAAGTACGTGATACAAATAGGCCGCAGGTTGTCGTCTTGTCTCGAGTGGTCGTGCTGGCAGATAGGTTATCTTATTAAAATCGTGTCCCACAGAGTATGGTTATGTTCTGCAGACAGCAGAGCTCAGCTGCTGGATACATTTAGCATATTAGTGCTTTTCAGTTAACTTACACCACGTACTCTCAAAATTAGAAAAAAAATGTTCATTCATTACAGACAAGTATAGAAACACAACTTAACATAATTATGCTCCACTTGTGGACGATATTTATTTTTTTTTTAGATCGCGTCTGACGGGGTTTGCAGATGAATGCATTAGTGAAATCCACGCCTTCTCTTTTGCTTTTAAGCTCACACCATCTGTGTATCCTTTTGGCTCATATTATAATAATAATAACCAGAAAAAAAATCCTTTTAACTTTCCGAAATACACCCTGCTATTGTTTACACTTTATTTCGTAGGCTATAATCCGCTATATGTATGTTTGCGCAATGTGCTTGTATTTTATCGAAGCAATTGACTGTCGCTATATAAAGTGACAACAACAGCCAATAGCACAACACACGAAAGGAATGGAACTTGGACCGGTTGTCACTGGCCCCATCAACTAAGCAAACCAGCTCAGGAGTAAATTGTGCGTTGGTGCACTGCAATTCTGGTAACCATTGGTCAAGTTAGGCTTGTTAATTTGACCATTCGTTAGTTGACGGGCCATTTGACGAAGCTTGGTGCACTCGGCCATTAGTGAAGTGACATCTTAAAGTATAGTTATTTACTAACTTGTGTTTAACACAGTGTATTAAGAACTGAACATTTGAATTGAACATAGGACTGGTGGGACTTTATTTACTACACACTAAATTGCCTACAAGCATTGCTCTACATAAAAGTAATTACAATGTTTTGCTTTTAATTTTCCGTCTTAAAGTATATCCTACACATAATAATGACTCTCAAGAGTTATTAGTCTCATCCCGATAAAATTTTACTGTTAACATAACGTTTAAAGGTGACAAGTTACTGACTAGTGTAAGCCCTTCCTCTGAAATTCTGTTGCTCATTTTTGATGTAGTTATAAAGTGGACACGACGGAATATGTGTTAGAATCAGTTTTCAGATGTTGCGGAAACATTTGCTCGTTGCCTGCAAATTGTCATTTATAACATGTCTTATCCAACGGGAGAATATGTCGATATGCTGAATCAATATTTTCTTGCAAGCAGGAATGCTGCTTCCGCTTTGGAAATCGTCTTCGTGAAACTGGTTTATGTACAATGAGGAATCGAAGTCGAAGTATGTTAGAGGGGTACTTTACAAATTCTGTTTTCAAATATGTTGCCGATAATCCCCAATCTAGTACAATCGCTGCTGATATTGGAACGTCTGTAAAATAGGACCGCTGATCTGCTTCAGAGACTTCTGTTGTCTTACCTTTCAACATCCGTCGTTAACGTATATTCTTTCATGAGTCGGTTCGTTAGTCTGCACTAAGTAACCAGACTTTCAACCAGTAGCAGCGATATTTTGGCACGATATTTCGTGCAATTTGTGGTTTCAGATAACCGTGTAGATAGTCGTCATTTATAAAATGAAAGCTTGCTCTATTGGATTGACTTCGGATCATCATTTTTTATATTGTGTCTCTTACCTTTAAAATATTGTGTGACTTAGTATTATGTTGTTATTTTGTGTTCACAATAAAAATGCTTATCTAATTTTTTTTATTTTACATGGTAATTACACTATACATCTATTTCAATAATTTATTTAATGTTTGACACGTAAGCTTNCATCATTAGGCTGCGTGTACGCAAGCTATAGTAAGGAGTGCCTACGGGAATTATCTTTACATTACGTTTCAGGGACTTATTTCGAAAACGTCTTTAAATTCTCAAAGACAATCTTAGTTTTCACTCGTGTCAAAAGATTTAAGGGAGAATATATCATAGTCCTGTCATATTTCCTTTGATCCTGACATGTATTTGGATGTAGTATTTGTATCATAAATGCGTGTTACAAATAGATACAAAAATGTCTAATCAATTACTAGTTAGGTCTTACTTCTTTTCTTCGTGCTGGTATTGGAAACCTGTTACATCTGTTGCTGTTACTTGGTTTTGAAAACCTATATGGCTGTTTCTAGTACAAGATTCAATATTACGTTGAAATTACGATATATGTATATGGAATTTAGTTGTCAGACAATTCTATGTATTAATGAAATTTCATATACCTAATAGAAATGTGGAAAAAATACAATTGTGTGCACTTATTCGTTTCTTAAATGTGAATGATGAAATCCAGACTGAAATTCATCAAAACTTAGTAAACAATTATGTTACTAATAGAATTCATCAAAAACAAGCATACAGTTGGAAAATCGTAAGCAGTTGTTCGACGAAAAGGCTTGTTGAGGAAAATAATAAAGTTGCTGCATGAAAACATGGGTGAGGCTGAACGATTTAGTTCAGACACAGGCGTGGCTTCAAAAACATATATTCGAACAATTGAACAATTATTTGTTAGGCAAAACGTTTGAATAGCATGAGAAACGTAAAAAAGAAGTACAGATTACTTCAAACGTTTGGAATCTTCTTTCTATGAGGAGGGAATAAAGAAACTCGTGCCACATTGGAATATATGTTTAATCTGTGGTGGTGAAAATATTGAAAAGAAACTATCTAAAATGACTTTTTAATTATAAACTATAAACTATTATATATAGTCATTGCTAAATTTCTGGATGAAAACAAAAAAATGGTAATCGTAAGCTTAAATA
>KZ868902.1:73875-84636 GCA_003456935.1 Machilis hrabei | reverse complement strand
TATATGTATTTCATACTGCTGACAATAATGAATCGTTTGCAAGGTTCTTTCACAAACTTACAAGCTAGCAAGTAGTAGTAAGCGAAATAGATGCTTATCAATAATATAGTTCTCACTCAAGGTGAGTAAATAAAATCTAAGGCATTCCTTAAAAAGATTCCTAGCTGTGTTCCTGACACCTACTTGATATTTGCATACGTTTTGTGCAAAAGTGAACCTTTACGACGAACAGTTTTATAATACAGATTAGTTCAAGTTGGGGAGAAGAAGCTCGATATGGTTTTTAAAGATACACAGCTCTGCACACTAATTATTTATCTACATATCTTGTATTAAGATGCCAAATAATATCCCCACGAATGTCGAAAACAAAATGTCAAGCCCATAAAATGTAACACAACATAATATCAAAACAACAGCNAATTATTTAGGACGCCGCGCGCAGTTTCCCATATAATCGCGGCTTTAGACAGCCCACTCAAAGCATACAACACAAGTGCAGCCACGTAGCGGGATTTCGCGGAAAGTGTACCTTTTGTAAACAGAGGCCACCGTGGTCAGGGATAGAGCGCTTGTACACCTGTATATCTTACACCGTGGTCAGAAGGCATTGCAGAAACAAACCGTGAGATAGCAGAAGGACTCGAACCAGTTGAAAATGCTCTAGAGCCAGAAAACATAGCAAGACCCAGCAGAACGCCAGAAAACACTGTGAGTACCGTACAGGTTCCTGGGAGGCTGAGATTCACCCTTGGAGATCAGGAATATGACTTCGCAGACGACTGGCAAGGTAGAGCGTTTAAGCGAGTGGTCGAACAGGTAATTTCGTTCGAGCAGTGGTGTAGTTAAAATATCGTACGGATGATTTATGAAGAATTCTTCGGAGAGGAATGTAAGTTTAATTATTGTGAAGAATAGACTTCAAATGTAGTTAATAGAGATGAGAATGGACATCGAATTATAGATGTGATTAAGTGTATTTTAATGCAGTGTGTAAATCAAGAGACGATGGTAATGGACCATCGCATTTATTTAAGAGACGATGGTAATGAAACATCGAATTGTTGAATGAGTGTTAAGGATAGATTCCTGATCACATACATTAAGTTTGCACAACATAGCTTTTAAGCATGAAGTGAATGTTGCACTTACACAATACAACACATGTAATTGGGTAAGAAACATGAATGAGTGTAAATGGCTTAACCTAGATGTGTTTATGAGAAATGCATGGTTCGAATGATAGTTAATGCATGGGAAACAGAGTTAGATTAATTGCATGAGTGAAGGCATGAATGGCATGTGTGGTTAATGAATGCATTGGTTAGACAGAGACAATGGTTTAGTTGAGAGAAAGAAACTAACAGGGAAGTACCTTGGATATCTTTATTAACAAGGGAAGAAGATAGAACCCTCCGACGACATAATTCATTCTTTCACAGATGGTAGGGTAGTACTGAAGCACCAAGAGACCCAGTCTATTAATTCGAATATCTAATTAAATAAATGCCTCGGATAGGGATATTGCAGTTTTGCTTGAGTATTAAAACCTTGTTATGAAGTATGCTAACGGAAGCAATTTGTCAACAATAGTTCGAGATTAGTTTAGGACTGGGATCTCCGACGTTGTCGCAGCACTAGTAAAGTGATGTTTGTTAAGATTAAATTCCTCGGATAGGCATATAGTGATATTTGTAAAAGTTTAAATCCTTCGAATAGGGATATATTGTTAATTGTTTGATTCAATCCTTCGGATAGGGATGTGTGTGTTTAGTTGATCAAATAAATAATTTGTTTATTTAATCAGACGTATTGTGTAAATATATTAAGTGATTCAACCGAAGAATCAGAAGTCTGATCGGTCTGAATTCTAGTGGGAAGTGTTGAGAACAGAGCCACAAGATGTTTTGTAATATAGCATCAAGGGGTGCTGAAATGGAAAATCCTTGTACCTACTTAAGTTCTCATCCGGAACAAGGTTATCTAATTATATTATATATCCACCGGTTGGAGTTGATGGTCACGTAGGCCATGTTTAATTTGTTGAGGTCAAGTGACCTTTTGTAATGCACAATTTATTGGGGAGTAAGCTCCATCAGAACGAAACACCCATTGGGAGGGGTATTTGTTGTTAAGAACATATACCGGCCTAGTTTTCTTTATTTGCTGCACTTAAGGCCAAAATGGGCCCAGTACCAGTAAAATCCTGCACGATACTCTAACAGGAGTATAGGAAGTGCTACACCCGTAATTACTGAGTAGCGAAACAGCAAAATCCAGGACTGCAAGCAGTGAGCTAGGAAGCTCAAACCTATCCATGGAGTAGCGGAAGTAAGTCGTAGAATGTTGGAGGGTCTCATTTTGCCAACAAGTAGTCTACATACCACAAACATTGAAGTGAGATCCAACTGAAGCCATTGGATACGAAATGTATATCTAAAAGTAATGTAATATTTATGTTCAAATTTATTTTCAAGGTTTTGTTGTATTTAGAGAGGTTCACTGCTTAGGTAGGAGATGTCACACCTGGTCTGTAAACTCATGGTCAAGTGACCCACTTTCTTTACAGGGGGATATCGCAACTTTTGGGGAATCAGGTCACTCCAAATAATTCTATGCAAAGTTATTGTCAACTCTTACACCCAATTTCAACTGAGAAATCAGAAGAAGGGTGTTTTTGTCTCAGGTCCGGCGTGTAAACAGAATTTGTTCTGTTTCGTTTTATTTTTATTTCATTCAATTTGTCTTAGCAATTATAATACTTAATACGGGGGTATAAAGTATTTCGCGTACGCGTTCATTCGGGTCAATTGCCTCTTTACGATGTCTCTGACGAACTGGGTAAGATAACCAATTTAGTATGTGGTGTGATGGATGTTAATTAATGAACAATGGAAGTTAACTAGTGAACAAAGCACTTTTAATACGTCCAATCGGTTAGCCATATGCGCCAAGAATGTCAGAATAAACAGTTAATTTGCAGTGTATGTATCTTGAATGGCTCACCGGGGGACGATGAACATTAGAGTATGTTGCCGATGCAATTAAAAAGCGAGCGGAATAGGTTCCAGAATTTGACGAGTACACATCAAAAAGGCGAGCTGGCAATCTGAAGGGAGTGATGAACTGGGTTGATGAATGCTTGCTGAACGACTACGTCGACAAGGGAAAAGCGACGTGTATTGATGAACAGAGTTTGTGATATCAGGGAGTTCTGCTCTTGGCTTCAAGCTGTTAACAAAGGGTGATATGAGTTGTGCATCGTTACGCATTGTGTGAGTTGCGTGTGTGACTCTTTGAGAGTGTGAGTGAAGATTTACATGTCCTGACGGGTTATTCTACAAGTTGAAGTCNGTCTGATCCAACAAATATATCAACAAACGATACGTGTAATCTTGTGTGCTTTACAATGCGTGGGAAGGAATGTATGGCTTTTAAAGTAGAGCTACAGATAGTACACAATTTTGCCGGCTGAGGTTACCAGCTTATGGAGGTATCGAGACGAAGGCGTTGATGATAAGAACCACAGTAAGGCAGACTTCGCTACCCGCCATCTTGCCGTAAGGGGATGTCAACAAAAGTGAAGAAGCTTGGAAATGCCAATGGAGATCTATGTGAATGGTATTGATAAAACAGAGGAACGAATGAGTGTGGGAACGTATGTATAAAATACCAGAATAGTTAGATACACAATCCAAACCTCTGTGCGAAGTAGGGGGTGGGATTCAAAAGAATGTAAAAGTGGACGGACACTGCGTTGTTTATAGATATCTTCCGATTTGTTATGGGTGTTGTAATGAGGCCAGGCCTACCGTAGTCATTTTTATTTGATGTCACCAGGACCACTAAATTGACTTGTCGACTACTGATTGCGTTGCTGTTGGTTGTACGAGCCCTGGGTACCGGATTTATGGGTGCAGCAGTGAAACCAAGGTATGAGGTTTTTACAGTAAACACCATATAAATCAATCTGTTTATAATTTAATCCTGGCTACAATTAATTAAATAATATATTTAATTATAATTACACAGAGTAATGCTGCAGGGTTGCAGTAGGTCTGATATGACTGGTCAAAGTAGGGCATTTTACTGTATGTGTAGTTAAGCTGATACAGGTGTCTACAAGTATCACAGTATACACTGTTTTAAGTTATGTAATGTATGATTGCTCAAATGTAACAGGGGCCAATGACACATGACCATGTATTATAGATTCGGTCTCGGCGTACCGATTGGGTTAGTGAGGGTGTTGAGCAATCATTTAAATTCGCAGATTAATTTGGGAAATAGTCATATAATTAAATCCTAATTATCTGGTAATTAACAGCAAAATTACAGGAATTTCGTTTATTGGAGTTTCACTTAGCTGTGGCAAAGGTCAAGCTGCCTGACGGCAACGTTCACGTGACTTTCATATACTTCCAGTTATGTCAAGGTCACAACATTTTCTTTAGTTTGGCTAGAATTTTCTGAGTCCTTTCTCCCATATTAGGCTAGATATTTACACTTCCAGAAAACTCAAAAATGGTATGGTAAATTTATAGTAAAAATGAATAAAATGTTGTTATCTTCCATTGATACTAAAATATTGAACCTAGAAATATATAACTATTGTCGGAAAACCTATAGTAACCACTCAATTTACATAGTCGTGGCCGTCAGGCAAGATCGACCTTAATGTGTAAGGAAAGCTCCAGGAAATTATATTCTATTGGAGACTTAGGCTGTATATTTTTACGATGGCGGAAAAATAGTTTGATATTTCCGGATCGTAGATAGAGGTGAACGGATTTGAGCACAAACGTTTGGCAGTGTCAAAAATGTCATGTTTATAGTTGGGGGAAGCGGGAGCCCATAGCCCTGAGAAGTCGACCTCGATATCTCCAAAACGGTGATAGAGAGGAACAGATTTGAGCACAAACGATTGGTAGTGTAAAAAATGTAATTTTTATAGTTGGGGGCCGAAAGGGGAGGGAGGGGTTGGTCCTGCAAAACTCGACCTCGATATCTCCGAAACAGTGATAGATAGAGAGGAACAGATTTGAACACAAACGAAGCACAAACGATTAGCAGTGTCAAAAATGCAATTTTCGTAGTTGGGGATTGCTTATCCTAGAAAAAGTCGACCTCGATATTTCCAGAAGGGTGATAGATAGAGAGGAACGGATTTGAGCACAAACGAGCACAAACGAGCACAAACAAGCACAAACGAAGCATAAACGATTGGCAGTGTCAAAAATATAATTTTCTAGTCCAGAAAAAGTCGACCTTAATAGTTCCGGAACGGTGATAAATAGAGAGGAACGGATTTGAGCACAAACGAGAACAAACGAGCACAAACGAAGCATAAACGATTAGCAATGTCAAAAATGCCATTTTCGTAGTTGGGGTCTAGCCCGGAAAAGTTGACCTCGATATTTCCGGAAGGGTGATAGATAGAGAGGAACGGGTTTGAGCACAAAACGAAATTCTTATGGCACAAAACGAGCATGAACAAATTATAAGAAATTGAAAGTGGGGGGCTGCCATTAACTTGGTCCACCCAAATTGAAAGTTAAATAGCTCCTGAATGGAAGCAGCACAAAACTAAATTCTTACTGCACAAAATGAGCACAATACGCCTGCATGAGAAAATTAATAGAAATCGAAAAGGGGGGGGGGCCAAATTAATGGACCTTGAATATTGATGAGTTGAGACGTAATATTTTGCTTGGATTTCCTGGAATCCCTGTTGTTCGGAAAAATTGCCATCCATTCTCACGTCAGCCACGCTGATAACTGCTTCTTCCTTTCTTTCACCCCGTCTACTGGAACAACTCGCGCGCTGATTGGCTGTTGCGCTCACGTTCTGCCACGCGACCTTAGCATCTAAGCAGATTCTCAAGCTGTTCTGAAAACGCACAAAACCGAGATGCCTTCACAAGGAAGGAAAAAAAGTTTTGAAACAAAAAAGTACTCTCCTTGCTGTTCTTCTGTTGATAACACAATAAAGGCTAATAAACGTTTTACAAGGCAAATTTTACACAGAGTATCGTAAATAATATTACATGTAGCAAAATGCAGAGCGGAAAGCAACCTCCCTAATTATTGTTTTATAATGGAAGTATGACGGCATCAAGTAGCCTAACAGAACCAAATAACCGTTGCACACAATCCACACACACAAAAACAAAACATTTACACGCAAAGGAAAAGCAAAACCTTCCCTAGACATACCTTATACTAGTGTAAATTCTGAAAGATGTTATAAGGAGATAACCTATAGTTATGTGGAGTTTAAATTAACTACTACTTCTACCTCTAGTTAAGCCTTTAACTAATGGTTTAGAGAAAACATGGCGTCCATGCAGTCAGGTGTTTATAGTAGTACTTTGCTTTCCACACCATTATTCATACAAATGAACTTCAAATCTTCATCAAATAATAAAATTAGATTAATTATGTAATTTATTATTATATATGCTGTCACAACAAAAGTAATTTTGCCCAATGTGGAAAACTTTACAAAAACTTAGAAGGAGTGTTTTTGATAGCGGCCACTTCGCCTTCCGCCTACCTCTCGGACTGTGCTTGCACTTAAGGTGCTCGCCATACTCCCTATGATTGAGAGTATCCTTGCGTGCGTAATTATCGAGAGGCGACGATAAAAAAATTGCACCGAATAATACGGTACTGAAAATCAACAAACTGAGCAAAATTATTCCTGTCGACAAAAGGAATAGGAAGATAGAATCTCTAAACGAAATTGTTTTCACACCACAATAGTTTTTATTCGTTTTTACAAAATCACAAAGAAACAAATCAAATGTTTACATTTCCCTTCTCTTCCTCTATTCCTAAAAAGGACTAGGAAAGTAACTATGTTCACAATTACTCTCAAAGGACGATACTGTTCAACACTAATCAAGTCAGGCTTTATGCGAAGTTTCCTACTAAAAAGAAACACAGTCTTGTCGTCATAAACTATGTTCACGATCGTATACTCATCAATTTCACAGGGAGATGCGGCTGCTATTCTTTCATCAGTTTCAGCGGTGTCCGTAAAGGTGCTCCACCACTGTTCCAAGTCGTAGCAAAGCCCGAAGTCATTAAGGACGGCTTCGGCTCTGCTGATAGCTGTGAGGTGACCTTCAGTCCATNCTTCGTGAAACATCACGCAGTGTCTCCAGTACGCTTCCAATCAGCGCACATTACCAATGTCAGTAGAATCCCAAAACCGCGTTACTTGGGTCGCTAACGCGGGATTCCCTGAAACGGAGATGGAGACCCCCATACGGGGAATGCGGCAAATTCAAAGTTCAAACACAACATATAAACCTTCCTATCCTGAATCTTACACTTTATACAGGAAATACGAAAAGATTTAACCAAGTGAACGAACAAAAGCTCGCACAAAACAAAATGACTAATCAGAATTGAACAAATAGCAACACTGATTCTCACAGTCAGTTACATGTGTCTATAATAAACTAGAATCGAACTGATCACACAGTCGTTACAAAAAGCAAATAAATATAAATTATAGCTTCTTGGCCCACACTGGACTCGACATGTATCGAAAAATAATAACAGATTTGTAATGCAAGTTGACTAGTTTAACGACAAAAAGGAGTGTTGCAAAACACGCAAAAGCTTAACAAATTCAGAGAAGTATGAATTTGATACAGAAAGCTTCATAAAAGGTTTAAAATAATTGACACCTCCAGAACGTTTTCCTAAATACTTTTTACACAAAGAGTAGCAGACATTTAACAAATAGGAGTGCTACAATTAAGCACGACTGACATACGCACTGAACTATTTATCTTTCGTCTAACGTATAATGCAAATCAAAACTGATTCATGCGCACTCAGAAATTATTTTAAACCACATTACCGTGAACCATAAGTCACGTCGGTCTAGAAGGTTACACAAACTCTACTAGATTTATTTACACGAATATTTCATCCAACCGAAATATCGCGGTGGACTAGATCTGAGGCTAATTTAACGAACAGCAACTATAGACCACTCACGGCCTTATCAAATCTGCTACAAGAGATTACTTGAGTAAAAGANCAGCATTTACAATTCACAACACTTTCACGTACCTGTGCTAGACATCTGACCTTGATTTGAACAAAACCCGCGCTTTTATAGTTCTCAAACGCTTACTAAATTAACATAACCATAGAAGTTTGGACGTGTCTGCATAACTTAAAGAANACTTTACAGGGGTACAACAACTCTACTTCATCGAAAGATTAAAGAAAAATCTAAACCCAAAATAAAATAAATTCACTTTTCCAAAGAAAAATAAAAAAATGATCGTGACAATGCATAACATACTGTATGCTACAATGTGCTTGCTGTACGTGCACAATATTTATAGCCTAGAATAAGGATAAAAGGCTGGATGTTTTTACTTAATAAAAAACAACTTAACCTTTACGCGGAATACTTTGAAGTGCTGGGATGCATTACCAATAACAAGGCTTGGGTTTAGGCTAGAGTACATGTAGTATAGGAAAGATGTGAAATAACAAGGTAGATGTTATGTAGTGGTATATTTGTAACAGAGTAGGGTAGGTGTAGTATTGAAGCATGGATTGGTTTCGATGCTCGTAGTATGGGCTGTGTGAAGTAGGACTTTGTATTCCACCACATAAAATGCATACAAAGAAAGCACGTAAGATGTTTAGTTGTTATAATGTAAGTTATATGTATAGTACATTGGTAAAAAAAGTTAACCCCGTCTACACATTTGCAAAGAGACTAATGTGTCCTACAGTGAACCTCACCTACACATTTACTTTTTTATCAATATACTATACATATAACTTACATTATAACACCTAAACATCTTAAATGCTTTCTTTGTAAGCATTTTATGTGGTGGAATACAAAGTCCTACTTCACATAACCCATACTACAAGCATCGAAACCAATCCATACTTCAACACAACATCTACCCTACTCTTACAAACAAACTTATGCACATCGACTCTACTGTTCCAAACATATCACTACATAACGCCTACCTTGTTATTCCACATCTATCGTATCCTATATTTATTTTTGCACTGGTTCGAGTATTAATAAGGTGTTCATAATTTCAGAACTTCAAGGTAAGGCGGCTAGATTTTTTTTAGGTCATTATGGTAGGACAAATAGCGTAACGGAGATGTTAGGCGAGTTGGGCTGGGAATCTCTTAATGTGAAGTGTGAAAAAAAAACAGAATTAAGAGATTGGAGCAACTCAACTCCACTCAGTCGTAGTTAAATGTAAGCAAGGTTTTAAAACCTGCAATATATATTGGTAGGTGCGATCGGGAAGATAAGTTTGGCGTATTTTTGGTCATTCTTTCCGAGGTCGTTTCGAGATTGGAACCGTTTAGGGCGTGAATAATAACTTGTGGTGCCTCGTGCACCCCCTGCTAAGTACCTTACCGGTTGATTGCAGGGTATGATGTAGATGTAGATTTAGAACAGCTGGATTGACAGTCACTTGTCAATGCAGGCTGCTTTACACAGTAAAAAATGTAAACAACCTAACGCCCGGAAGTTTTAATTTGTTTTGTATCACAATTTCTTGAAAACTTCTACAATAACTTCAATCTTGAGTCTAAACCTTTAGTTAGCTCATTTTTGCAACCGGTGTGTAGTTAAACGTAAACGTTATCTTTAACCTTTATTTAGTTATTCTGTGGTTAAACATGTCTTTTATGCAACCGGCCCTTAGTCTTACATTCTGTATACGTATTTTGTTTGCATTTCTTGTGTTATGGGTATGGAAGTCACTGTGTAATGCAAATCTGTCAGTTTTCCTTATAAAATAAAGAGCAGTAACGAGTATGTACAGGCTTGGTATTGTTAAGATGTTCAAGTTTTTAGACAATTGTGAACAACTAGTTTTAGGACTAACTGCTAATATAGTTTCTGAGATAGAAAAACTCTGTTTAAGTGTGCTTTTGTTTACCATACGTGTATATCATATACGAGCTGTGGCACCATATAGTCATAATACACTGTTTTTAATGTGGTTGTATTACAGAATGCCCTTAGGTAACTGAGTGCATAGCATGTGCCATCTCTCTTCATGCACATATTGTGTAAGTGAGTGTTACATTTTAATTTGTTATCTATAGTTTTACCTACAAATTTCGTGTTGTTTGCCACCTGTATTTGACATCTTTCCGAAATTAAATTGTCCAAATCAGAAAAGTTTGGTCTGACTTTTATGTATATAACTTAAGTTTTTCTTTGTTAAGTGTTAGCCTAATATCGCGAGTGCTTTTTGTTTTTGTGTGTAATTAATATAACATATATAATTATGTCACGTTCAGGTAAGAAAGGTATGCCTACGATTAAGGATCTGTTTGCAGTTTGTGAAGATCTCCGTCAAGATAAAAGGGATTTAAGGACTCGTCTACAGGCCCTGGAGGAGACCGTGGAGCTGATAAAGAGAGATGAGACAAGATCTGTCCGGAGTGAATAAGCGTCAGTAGCCGAACAACCAGTGGTAAGTGTAGATTTAGAGGAGAGAGGGGAATCAGAAGAGAGAGGAGCAACTCAGGATGTACCTACAACCGATAGACGGGTCAAAGAGTCACCAGTACCAGAAAATCCAGCAGTCAGAAAGAAGAGGACTTTAATTATTGGATGTTCCAATGTAAGATGTCTAAACAAGCCAGTCATCAGCAGAGCCGGCATTCACAGGGATTCATTTAAGCTTCACTCGATCTCTGGAGGCAAGATCAGGGATGTCATCTCAGCATTGC
>KZ868902.1:38686-55386 GCA_003456935.1 Machilis hrabei | reverse complement strand
GATGGTAGCTTGAGCATTGTTCCAGTGGAATGACTGCAATTCATCTTGTAGAATGAACGAATAATTTTCTGCAAAGTCACATACAACAAGGTATTGATTTCTATTTAGTTCTAACTTTAGTTGGTTTTTGAAACTTGACTGCTGATTTGCTAAGAACGAGTGCCGTACTAAAACGTTTAATTTTTCAAATAATGTGTCCAAAAATTCTTCTGTTGATTTAGTAATACTTTCCTTTGTTGACCTATCTGTTAAGAATGTTTTCACATTGATTTCTTATCTAGTAGCCTCTAGGCTAGTATTTCCTCCACACACAATAATCATAAAAGTACATGTAGCCCACTACAAATGCACATAAGTGACTTAACCTAAATGAAGGTTAGGCCTATATAAAAATGAAATATAAGAAATACCCCTTGATCCAGATGTGATAAAAAAAAATGAAAGCATTTAGCACTTTGAGTGTTCCACTTTCAAACTAGCTGTATTTATTAAGCAAGGATAGGCCTTTCTTATATATATTTTTAANAATAAAAAAACGTAGCTTTTTGAGAAATTCAAGGTCAAAGTTTAGGCCTAATGACCTTTAATATTTTTTTTTCAATAATATAGTGAAGTGACATATTATTTGAAAGGACATTTCAAGGGCTTCTAAATTATACCACTTTCAGCTCTGTATGTTCAACACAACCAGCTTTATGGCCATATTTATGATCGCCCGTAAGCCAAATTTTGTGTTTTTTTTTGTGACATTTGAACGCTAGTAACTCTGGAAATAATGAAGCTAGAATTTTGAAATTTCACCCAAGTTCACATCTCTTGGGTAGCAGTAATTGCTCCAAGTTTTGTCAAAATAAGAGGAGGTCAGGTTGAAAATGGTACTTTTGTGTGTTGATTTGACGTGGAATGACTCTCATCGTCCCTAATGATCCATTGTGTGTCGACAGGACGTAAAACACCATATCATCATCATCGAACACATNACCTTAAATAAAAATATATAAAACTGCCATGATCTACTTGATATTTGCAAACGTTTTGTGCAAAAGTAAACCTTTACGACGAACAGTTTTATAAAACAGATTAGTACAAGCTGGGGAGGTGAAACTCGATATGGTTTTTAAACATACACAGCTCTGCACACTAATGATTTATTTACATATCTTGCATTAAGATGCCAAATAATATCCCCACGAATGTCAAACACAAAATATCAAGCCCATAAAATGTAACACATTATAATATCAAAACAACAGCACATTATTTAGGACGCCGCGCGCAGTTTTCCATATATTCGCGGCTTTAGACAGCCCACTCAAAGCAAACCAACACAAGTACTGCCACTTATCGGGATTTTGCGGCAGGTGTACTACATTGTCACAGTTTTTCCGGCGCGCTTGTACACCTGTAGGCCCTATATCTTACACCGTGGGTGTAACTAACCAACTCGTAAACGATTCCATTCACGAATTGTCCGAGGAAAAAAATGCCATAAATACCCGTCCGTTCTACACCTAACTTCCCTAATCTTAATTGCATTATCGTTTCTACCTATATACGTTGCTGTTCCCATTACGTGTTCGCAGTTTAATGACAATTGACCGTCAATGATTTGTTTAAACCTTTACATCCTATTTTTATGGCGATTTTCAGCTAATGAAACCCAACTTAGCTGTTCCAACATTTAAGATACACTATCTAATCTATCATAACGACCCAACACAAACCTTGCTGCCCTATGCTGTACACCCTCAATGGAGTTTATTAAACCTAATTGGTGAGGGTCCCAAACACAACTACAGTATTGTAGTATTGCTAATACTAATGCATTGTACGCGATTTGCTTAACTTTTAAAGAACTTTTCTTTAACGTCCTTTGAATAAATCTCAAATTTCGGAACGTCTTTCCTACAATATAGTTACGTGCGAATTCCATGACAGATCCTCGTACAGTAATACTCCTAAATATTTATATTCATTAACTATGCCCATTGCTGTACCACCGAGGTTATAATTGGTCTGAATTTTCTACCGACGCTTTGTAATACGCATAACCGAGCAATTCTTAGGATTTAGTTTTATTTGCCATAAAGTACACCATTCCTCAACACAGTTTAGAGATTCTTGTAATTCCTCACCATCTTCTACACTATTTATTTCCCTACTTATGACGGTATCGTTTGCAAATAATAAATTGGAGGACAGGATGTTCGCAGGTAGACCATAAATGTACAGTAAAAACAACAACGGGCCTAGTACACAACCTTGTGGGACTCGTGACATGACCTGGACCGAGTTAGATGGGACTCTATCAATTATTTCTCGTTGCGATCGATTAGAAAGGAAAGACTGTATCCAGTTAAAAATTGAACGATCTATTTTATAAGCTTCTAGCTTGTGTAACAGCCGTAAGTAAGGTACAGTGTCAAATGCTTTACTGAAATCCAAGAATACGACATCTACTTGTTTTCCGCTCTCTACAATTTTGGATAGTTCTTCCACGAGTAAAAGTAACTGAGTTTCACAAGATAAACCCTTACGGAATCCATCTTGTTCGCTGAAAAGTAATCCCTGAGCGTCTAAATGTTTCATTATATTGCTGCTAATAGTGTGCTCTAGCAGCTTAGAGAAAACGGAAGTGAGAGAAACAGGTCTGTAATTCGCAGGATCCCGTTTATCTCCTCGTTTGTGAATCGGAACAACGTGTGCATTCCGCCAGCAGTTTAGAATATTCCCGAGGTATAAACTCTTCCGGTATAGAGTTGTGATAAATGGTCCGAGAACTTCAGCTAAAAGAGAGTAAACGGGGGATGGTATACCATCACGCCTTGGAGCTTTACAATGTTTAACCAACTGTAAAAGCTTAACTACCCCTTCATTCGTAATTAACGTCTGTGATATCTCCCTGATGTTTTCGGTAACAAAATTAGGTATATTATTTACATCCTCATTTGTAAATACTGAGCTATATTGAAAGTTTAGTAAACCTGACTTTTTGCTTGTCTCCGAAACGATTTCGCCGTTACTGTTTTTGAGTGGTGGAATTGATGTTTCTCCCGATCTTTGATTTTTTTATATAGCTAAAATCTTTTGGGATTTGCAGACAGAAATGAACCTAAATCCTCTTTCTAAAATTTATCGCGAGATGTTCTTGAAAGAGTTTTAGTGCTAATACGAGCTTCCCTAAACATTTCCGCGGCATATGGACTCTTTTCTTTTCTTAACTTATTTCTTAATTTCCGTTGCTTTTTGAGTGTTTTACTTGAACCTAACTCGCGAGAAGGCACGAACATATTTATAGAATGCCATAGGATGGAAGTAAACACATTCCAAATAGAGTCAATATCTACACTGTCGTTACAATATGAAAGAAAGTGTTCTAAATTATCAGACATGTATTTACTTATCCCTGCCAAATCTGCACTTTTTAAGTTATACACTTTACGCTTTACATCTTTAGTTATTTGTGCATTTACCCTTAAACATGCAACAACAACTTTGTTATCGCTCAGCCCATCTTCCATATATATATGTCACTAAGATAATTGGGATAATTTGTCAAAAACAAATCTAAAATTTTGTATCCACGTGTAGGAAATTGAACGAGCTGTTCTATCTAGTGATTCTGGAGTACTTCTAAAAAGCAATGTGACGAGTCGCTAGTACCCCCTCCAAAACTAAACAAATTCCAATCAATTTCAGGTAGACTGAAATCTCCACCAATTAGAATCGGTCTTTCATTTCTATTGTCTAACACCTTTTCAACTGATTCTCTAAAATAATTCATCACACTTATATCTGACTGTGGNGGGCGATAGAATGAAGAANGGTACAGTGTTCTTCCCGTGTTAATTACAATTGAACACCAAATGATCTCGCAGTCCGTCTCAAAATCTTGTTCTCTAGAGGAGATGAGTGAGTTTTTAAGCGCTATAAAGACTCCTCCACCCTTGCGACCTAATCTGTCTCGTCTGAATACGGTAAACGAAGGAGGGAATATTTCAGACGATGATATCTCGTCAGTCATCCAAGATTCAGTACCTAACACTATATCAGCTTTCGTTTCCTTTATCATTACTTGTAATTCTACAGACTTGTTACACACACGTCTACAGTTTGCAGTAACTATGTTAAGTTTACATAATCGACTAGTTTTGTGAACCTTAAAAATATTATTATTTACATAAGGGTGCCCAGTTGCTATTCTAGNATTTCTTAGTCTAATAAAATATTTACCAAGCTAGTGCTTAACTTAGCTGAAGCCTCAGATGTACAGTGAACTCCAGATCGTTCCAGAACTCTACTGCACCGCTCCCATTCCGTTCTGAGGTCAATACATTGCCGCTTAGGCCTAGCTATCACTAGCTAGCACTCCCCAGTCCTACTTAAAGATACTCCCAAGGAGCTTAGCTTTTCTGTATAGTATGGAGCGTCAGCGGTTAATACTATACATTCTCCCCAATAGCTGGTACTAATGGATGCTTGTCAGACAGACTAACAGCTATTCTAAGGAAAAGCTAGTTCCATTGTTGGTCGGAGTTTGTCCCAGGGCTATAGCAGTAATCCTATCCCGTCTGCTCCCATCAATGCCTAATTAGTCACTTTATTATCTGTATACTCAAGATTCTCTTATTTGTATGTCTTTGATTTAATTCTCATTCTGTTAGCTTGCATGTAGTACTCTCATCCCTTGTCCTGGTCCTGCTTGCGGGATCTTAGGTTATACTTAGGATTTCTCTGAGTGTCTTTTAGTTGTCTCGGTAGTCTGAAGCAGGGTCTGCGTTGCCGACTGGGCCTACCAGGTTCTCGTTTAGCATCGCATCCAGCTCATGATACAGCTTTAACTCTGATATGTGGACACGTCGTGGTAACACTTTCTGACTTTCCACTTCCTGGATCGTGTACTTATCGTGCCAACGATCTATCACCCGAAAGGGACCAGAATATCGATAACTTGCTTCCCCACCAGTGTTTTTACGCGTTCCGAGATAAGATGCGTACGCGTCACGACCAAGTCCCCTTTTTTAAGAACTAATTCCCGATGCGCCTTATCATAGTACAGCTCTTGCTTATATAGGCTCTCCAATTTATTGTGTAAGGCATGTTGCAAGAGGTTCTGATGTGCCTGCTGTTGTGGCGCGTGCCCATGTACCGCATATTCCACTCCAACCTCTACATCTTCCACCTCACGGGTGTTACCTTGTAAGGTATCATCTAAAGGCTCTCTCAACAACCGTCCGAACATCAACTTGGAGGCTGCATAATTAGTGGCCACACTAGCCCTATTATTCAGACTAAAGTTGATCTGACTGACGTACTGGTCCCATGTCCGGTGATTGTCCTGTACGTACAGTCTGAGTTTATTCTTTATATCTCGATTTCGGTGTTCGACTGGATTCACGCTCGCTCTCCAGCGCGTAATAAATTTAAGATGGACATTCCAAGTCTCGCATAGCTTTTGCATCTGTGTACTATGGTGAGCCAACGCGTTATCCTATAGTAAATGCTTTGGTGAGCCAAAAATATAAAACACGTGCATTTGTAATTTACTAATGATTTCAGTAGCCGTTGCCTTACGGAGTGGTATAATCAGTACCCAATTGGTCCACTGGTCCACTACCGTCATTAGGTATCGATGCCCTTTTGTGGTTCTGCGATAATCCCTCATTAGGTCCAAGCTGAGTTGGTACCATGGCACGAGTATGTTGTGGTGTTGTAAGAGGCCGGCACACTTCTGATAGTCAGGCTTGGCTAACTGGCATGTGGCACAAGTCTTGACACATAGAATGGTATCTCGCACCATACCTGCCTAGGTTACTCGTTCCTTCAAGCATTGTAATGTCCCGAAGATGCCTGGATGGGCTTGCGTCGCTTCGTCTTGTGCACATCGCAATACGAAGTTTATCAATTGGCTCGGTAACACAGGAAGCCATCCTAAGATCCCATACTTCCATGATAAGATCTCACGTTTTATAGCGGCTCCAGAGCCAGTCGTCGTTAAATATCGGGGGACCCGATATTCGTCTAATCGATACTTGTCTTTGTTTCGCAGTAATTTACTAGCTATCTGCTCCTCAGGGGGCAGTTGACCTGTGTCCAAGTAATGTATAATCGGTTCTAGCTTTACGTCGGACCTCTGCTCTTGAGCCAGACTAGTCGGCTGTAAGCNCTGCCAGGTGTTGCCGCTATTCCCCCCGTTTACTGTTACGGGACAAACCTGGTAGGGCAGGACATCGAACCGGGCTGCATCATCTACGGTCTCATCCTCCTCCTCATCACATCCGGTGGCTCTTTTGAAAAATCTGCTATCTGATTAAGCGCGCCAGGAATGTGATGGACAGTGAATTCAAAGTCTGTGAGGTATATAGCCCAACGCTGTATCATAGCATTTACCGATTTCATTTTGTACAGGTATTGCAATGCTGCACTGTCCGTATATAACTTGAAAGCTTTACCTTCAAGCCATATTCGAAATTTCTCGATTCCCTTGACCACTGCTAACAGCTCTAACTGTACGATAGCATAATTCTGCTGATGCTTATTGTGTACTTTACTTCTAAATCCTATAACCCTCGGTTNTGAAAGGTCACCCTGGAACAGGACGCTCGCTATTCCTGTTTTAGAGGCATCACAGGCGAGACAGAACTCTGCATCGTACTCAGGTCGTAACAGGATTTTGTCTTTCCCCAAGATGGCTTGAATTTTTTGAAACGCTAGTTCCGCTTCCTTTTCCAACGGATTTTTTTCCCTCGTGGGTTGACAATATTATGCAAAGGCTTTAGCAAGTCGCTTGCGTACGGGACGAAATCTCGTAGCCAACTCACGATCCGAAAGAAATGGTCTAGCTGCTTGATATTCGTGGATCGTGAAAATTCCTTTACTGTGGTTACTTGGGTTTCTGTCACCCGATTTCCCTCAGCAGAAATTGTCACACCTAAGTAAATAACCTCCATCTGTAAGAAGGCGCATTTGTCGAGTGCTCACTTTGCCCCAGACTGTTTCAATTTTTCTAAGATTGCATTCAGTGATTTGAGATGACTTGGAACGTCTTCGCTAAACACAACAATGTCATCCAAGTACACATAGCAATCAATGTCGATGTGGGCACGCAGGATAGTGTCTAGGCAGTGTTGGAATGTACCAGGGGCACCACACAACCCGAAGGACATGCGTCTATACTCAAATAGCCCTTATTCCGTCAAGAACACCGTTTTCTCTTGACTGGACTTCTCTAATTCGCTTTGGTGATAAGCGAGTTTTAAGTCAAGGTTGCTAAAAATTTTAGTACTTGACAATTTATCCCAGATTTCTTTCAACTGGGGTAGTGGATACTGGGAAGTGCGGATACTGAGTT
The DNA here is from genome assembly GCA_003456935.1 of Machilis hrabei. Lineage (NCBI taxonomy): Eukaryota > Metazoa > Arthropoda > Insecta > Archaeognatha > Machilidae > Machilis > Machilis hrabei. The sequence goes on along the minus strand of KZ868902.1, from coordinate 48,035 downwards.
AATTGGTCTTCCTCGAGTCCACATATAATCTGCTGGTGCCATCGCGTTTCCTTGCCAAGACAATTGGCAATGCCCATGGCGACTGACTTCGCGCTATGATTCCCAGCGCTAACAATCGTTCTAACTCAGCTCGTAATACCACTCTATAGTGTTTAGGCGTTGGCCTGAGTCGCTGTCTAACAGGTGAGGCATTTCCCGTATCTATTTAGTGGTGAACCCCTTTAATAAGGCCTAAATTATTCTCGAACAGAGCACTATGCTTATTGATAATGGGTAACACTCTGGGATCCAGTGTTTTGGGTGGGTTACGTGCAGGTTCTTCCGTTAAGTTCAGTATCATCCCTGGCACTGGGTCCTCCACTGTCCCCCTAACGTTAGGTCAGGAGTCGCTCCCAACCATGAGTTTGGTTGCGGTGGTTCTCGTTTAGGCACACGCCGTATTAGTTGTTCCTTCTCTATTTCTGAGGCGTTCGTATTGATCTGCGATGATTTATTCGTGCTATACGACGATCCATTATTTTTTAACAGAGTTTATGACAACAGTACTGGGATCGTGACTGCGTTCGCGTTTGACAGGGCTATTTTAGTATCACTGTCCGCTTTGGAGCCATCCGTCACTTCAGTACGGTGTGTACCGATTTCCGGTTTGTAAAATGTCCGGTCCTATCATTAATTTCTTTCCACGTACCTATTTTCATTTTACTCGACGCTTCTGACTTAATTTTATTTTGCGTTGCATACCCTTTTTACCATTCTTATCCGTATGCGGTGGTACTTCAACTTCCGTATTTTGTATCACCGTAGGTTCTGGAACCTTCACAAAATTACAATTGATCTCACGTTCTGTGGACCTGTTACTGAGTGTGTCACTCACCTTAACCTCCTGTTCTGGAATTATTGAGACTCTGACTTCGTCAGGTTCATGTTGCGGTATTTTAACCTCAGTATCTGCAGTTATGCAGGTATTTATTTTATGGGAGAAGTCCAGCCTCGAATGGTACTTCTGCAAAAACGTCTGCCCCAAGAGTTTAGCCTCGGGGAGTTTCGACTCAAATACGTACGCTTTATCGTAAAATATATTCCCATGTATCACCAGTCTTAGGTACACATACCCAACGGAGTGTGCTGACTCGGTGGCCGTATCCACCCTTAGCCATTCTGGTTGGATTTGCGCTATTGGAGCAATACTGTTCCGAATCACATAAATATCCGAGCCACAGTCAAGTAAGCCTTCTATTACTTCACCTGTTTCCAGTCTCGCTCTAAATCTACTGTCGTTACTATATCCTGTGTTGTGGATTGATAGGTAACGTATTTGACGTTCCCACGAACATTTGCAAGTGTTAGACATTTTTTTGGTAGTGTCTGTGAGAGGTTGTGTCGTCATCACACCGCCTACCTCTCGTTCGGCGTGGTGACTCCTTTTTTTGGTATACTACCAGGTTGTCGGTAATAATCATTGCCGCTAGAGCCAGTGTACGAGGTACTCTTATCAATCCACCCTGCCCTAGGTTGCTCGTGATCGATATTAGGTGATCTAGTCCATTCGCTTTTGGGTTTGAATCCCCTCTTCATACCATGTAAGTCTCGATTATTATTGTCCCAACTACCACTATCAGGGTGTTGGCGATTTTCGTGATAACTGTTGTTGTCATTGTATGACATAAATTCATCACCATACCTGGGTTTATATCTCCCATTGTAATATGGTTGTCGTTGGCGGTTACCATCGTATGGCCTCCGATTCCATCTGTTGCCGTCATTGTATTGATTCATAGGGCAACACGCATAGACATTGTACTTATGGTACCTACATTACCTGTAATTAATGTTATCCCTATGACCAGGTATTCCACATGCACCAAAACTCATGCTCTCCTGTTGCATACATCCGTTCATCATGCACGCATTATGTACACATTCACTCTCTTTACAACTAGCTCGTCCATTAGTGTTTAGGTCACATTGTTGTGTATCACTATAACCTGACTTGTTCTGGCCAAAGTGGTTGCAAGTATTTTGTTTTGTGTTGTACTATTGTTCCCCCCGACCTCGCGGTTTGATTCACTTCGTTGAGTGCCAGTAGGAAGTTGCGGGAAGGGTGGCTGCCCGGAATGGTGAAATTTTTTCTGAGATCCATTCGCTTACTGTTTCTCAGATTTCCGTTCAGTTTTTGCTTGAATCTGGTGTACCTGGGGTCTGCCAACACGATTCCGTGACGGACTATGCCACTCACGCCCCGTGTAAGGTCTTTTGGCATCTGGATTTGTCCTTTTCCTTGGCCCAGACTTTCCATATCGTATGTGAAACATTTTGATGTCGTTTTCTACCTTCTGGAGAAATTCTCCGCCCTGCTTTTAAAACGGTCTTTCTGAGGACTGGCTGACAACCTTCTGTCATCAGCTGACATAACTCGTTTTGTGGTAGGGGTTTTCCCAACCTAAAGTTCCGTGTTCGCATTCGATTTGCATAGCTTAGGAATGCTTCATCCCGTCTCTGTTCATCATTATATAAGTCCCGTCGCGTATAAGTTTCAGAAGTTTTAAAGAAATTTAAAAAAAACTCCGTTCAAACTCGGTGTATGTATGGAGCTCCTCACACACCGACTCATACCAGCTTTGAGCTTTACCTTTGAATAAGGGTTCCAGGTTTCTAAAATCTGGTCTAATGTCCAGTGCATTAAAATTCCTTCTGACCTTGTCCAGCCACTTTCCAAGATCTAGGTCTGAGTTGCCTGTAAACATTAGATGATTTGGCGTCAGGTCACAAAATGCCACTTGATATCGTGCGTTTTGCTCGTACATGTGAGTCTGTGAATAAGCTGGGTTTTTAGCCTCATCTCAGTCGCCGCCCGAATGTGGAATATGCCTAAACCTCTGATTGCTAGAGGTTTTGCGGTGACGTCGGTCACGTGACGTAGACCTAGAGGTGTCCTAACTACGCACAACATCGGACCCCTCACTGTCCGTATGGTTCGTAATGGGAGGTCTGACCCTGGTTTCAGTTGCATTGGCGTAAGGTGGTTGAGCGTTGGTGCTCTCTGCAACTGCGCATCCCTGCTCTGGGTCTAACCTACGCTCCAAGTCCCGATGGATCTGCTGTACTGCAATACCCAGTGTTTCTGCTAAGTCCACCAGTTTTACTTCCTGGTGTTCCACTCGGGAGTGCAGTTCGCGATACGCATTCCGCTGTTCATTTTACTGTATGCCGTTACGATCGATATCTTGCTCGCATAACTCAGTGCGGTGTTGAGTCTGCTGAAGTTTGTTCTGAAGGTCTGCGATGGCCTGATCGGTGCAATTCGCTCGTTCAGCTAACTCTTGTACTCTCTGTAGCACGTTGGTTATGCGTCCCTCTATGTTTGCATTCTGTTGGTTCAGCTGGTNTTCCATGGTATACATTTGGGTACCTATATTCTCCAACTGCAACCTTACGTGTTCAGCAACCTGCGCAATTTGTTGTTACCCCGTTTTTTGTAGTGCTACCTGTCTTTCTACAATGTCTTGTACATTGGTTCTTTGTTTCTCAACATTTGCTTGTACCTGGTTTACTTGTTTTTCAACTTTGTCGTGCTATATGTCGGCACGATGCAGTAGCAGTTCTGTGTTTTTGTGAAGTAATTGCCTAAGTACTTTTAATGTCACCCCTGTGTTAGTGCTCCAAGCATCTTGGTTATTTTTTTGACCCCTACTCATCGTCTGAGATCTAGGTGAGCTTCTACTTCCCGTCACCTTTTTTCGTACCATTCTCCTACTTTCACCTAGCTGCTGGTTTGGATCTGCGCTCGAAATAAAAGTTTGATCTGGTTCGGATTCCGCTGTTATTCCAAACTCCAGAACTTACTTATTGTCAGCATCTACCTGAATCATCGTGGTATTTGGTACCTGCTCTGTTTTTGCTTCACTTTCCCCCTTTTCTACCGACTGGTTCCCTTTTTTGCCTTCAACTGTTTAATTTCTACCAGCCTTGTAGGTTTCACCAGTGCTCTAGATCTAAGGCGTTTTCTTTACTTAGTTATGAATTAACTTGCTCGAAGTTAACCTTGCATTGATGTAATTGGCCGCCTTTGTACTGATTATTGATCTTTTTTTCTATGCTGCCGTGCACTATTTCATGGTATTTATTTTGCTATAGCAAACTACGTGGAAAAACAAGTTTTTAATCTTTAGATTCAACCTCAATTGGTAGCGATTTCGATTTCGCGTTATATAGCGAGTTAACCTTTTGAATGATCTCTAGTTCGAGCCAGAAGTTGAGCTGCCTAGCTTTCTGTCTTGGCAGTCAAACGACACATAATGGGGGCCAATCTTTATATAGCGTTTCCTCCCAACTGTCAGCTAGTTGTACGAGGGGACGCCAGATAAATCCTGAGGCCTACCACTCAATGGGTATCAACTTAGAGAGCAGGTGCTCTGTTCCCGGCCACACCCTGCTAAGTTATCTAATCCACGTGATTCCGCGTCTCGGGGTATCTTACGAAGGCTGACAACGTGATGTGAGACCACACCACGCAATTTGGTACATAACTCTTGACGGCTGGTGACCAAGCAAACACAAGAATCGGGGGAATCAACAAAATATTCTTATCTTGGTAAATTATAATGCTATTACTACGAACTTGAATAAATCTCAACTAGCGGATCCGCCTATACATCACTCACATCTAGCCTTAACTACTATAATGCTTTACAGACAACACACTAACATGCACGTAGGCTCCAGCCCATGGCTGGCCTGTATACGACAATCCGCATTCACCCCTCCATTAGTTTGTTTGTTTGTTTGGCACCGTGAATTAAATCTGAGCACCCGCTAATTCTGAATAATACACATACTATGTGTAATCTAGTCAAGGTGCTTGCCTCCTTCCTGTGCGCAGTACACTACCTGTCTTTGTGTTTAGTTCCTTCGGGCCATCGTCAGCGTTGTTTCCGTATGTTCTGCTAATAGTGGCGTCCACCTTTCTTGGCCGTCGTGCCAACTTCGGTTGCTGCGTTGCGATGGTGTCTTGGTGTACTGCTTGCGAATTATAACAGTTTACTGCCACTGGTGCGTAGTAGGGACGTACTACTCGCAACGTATCCTCTTTTGTATAAGCTTTCTAGGCTATTTACCTTCTTGTTTTTCACTAAGTTCAGCGTTCGCACACAACTGTTCGTAGCGCCGCCGCGGCGGTTAATGATCCGTGTGTTTATGTTGATCTTTCTCTGTCCGACGTGCTGATACCAAGTGTTTTAAGCTTCTCGTCGTACACAATAATCGATACAGCGTCCTAGCCACTTTCTTCAAGCACTACTGTTCTACGTTTATTACAAAGAACGTGTCTTCGCTCTACCACTATAATATGTAGTAATACATCGGTTTGGTTAACCCACGATTTCGTGTGTTTTCTCGGCCCTCAGGCAAACATTGTCACTCAGACTCGACATCAATAACCGCGACTTCCCGTAGGTACAGTTTTTCCACCGTTCAAAATAACTTGTCTTACGTCGCGGTTGTGAATATCTGTACGGAATCGGCAATGGCTACCCAGATCAGTGTCGGATTAATACCTCCAGCTGAATGTGGCTACATTTTCAGACCGGACTCGTTTTCCCCTCGTTTCTTTTCAATTCTTAGCACTTTTTCGTCTCTTCTCTCGCTTTTTTTCTTTCTAACAACCTTATATCCACGTGACCAACTGTCACACTCTAGGTATACCTGTTTCACTAGAGCAGTGGGGCAACTGGATACGCTCAGGCCTAGCTATCACTTAGTGCTGGGCACTCCCCAGACCTACTTTAAGATTCTCCTAAGGACCTTAGCTTTTCTCTATAGAATGGAGCGTCAGCGGTTAATACTATACATGTATTGTTCCAAATTAACCTTTGTATGAGCCCGGCAGAAAATTCCTTGTGACCAAGGCATCATTGTTGACCTTTGTCAATTAGATGTCAATTTGTCATAGGACCCTCGTGTCATTGTATAAACAAAAGATAAGAATTGGTTTGAATGCATGCCAACATTTACAACTTCAGTCATTTGCATATCCGACATATGCCATACCATATTTTAAAACACATCCAGCAAAGAGTTCACATTTAAATTACATGAACATCAAATACTTATCTTATGGTAAGGAATTAAATATACAAATAAAATCAATGTTTATAAACATGAACATACCACATGCAATGGCATCATATTTTTATTTGTTTTTTTATACATAACAATCATTCACGTACCTCGTACATCTGTTTCCTAATATAGGAAATTTAATTTATACAACTGTAATACAATTGGTACATCGACAGAGAAGTTGTAAATTTCTTCAATTTATATTCGGCCAAGATCGAATTCTGTTCCATGAAAATTAAAGTTTTTTCGTGCACTTGACCAAGGAAATCGTCAACCAGCTGAGACCAAACTTTGTCTATTTGCGCATCTTGAGACGTTTGTTCGTTTAATACACAAGCGTCAAAATTATCAGACTAAGTGAAAGTGCGAATGTTAAGTTCAGGCCTGTAACTAAATAAATCAAATTCTATGCAATGTAGCTAGCGTCGTAAATTTTTGAAACACATATGACTAAGTTGAGGAATATATCAGGGTTTGTATTGTGTGTTAGGGGCGTGTATGTATTTTATGTGGGAGGGATAATGTTGTCCTTGTATGCTTTATGGTAATCAAGCACCGTTTCTTCAATTATCGTCCTCATTCCGTTGTTTCTGGTTTCTTTATGTGAGGACTATGTTTGATCGCCAGGGTCGGTATTGTAGTGCTTTTAAAGAGACACTTTTATTTTTTATAACCTTTCCTTTCTAAATCCATCTTGCGTGTCTGATAGTATTTTGTATTTGTTGCAGTACGTTATTAGCCTTTCGTGCAATATTTATTTCAATAATATTTGAAAATGTAGTAAGCTTTGTTATCTGTTAGAGTTTGAGTTTGCATCTTTACTTGTAAGAATTGGTACTATTTTGGACCTCTTTTCAATTTTTTTATCACTGTTGGTGGTATGTCATCGGGTTCGGCAGAATATTTATTTGACATAATATTTTTATAAGCTAGTTCCACAGTGATGAGGCGTGGCAAAGCAAATGGCCAGTGAACACTGACTAAAATATCAGGTGATCTGACATCATAGTTTCCATTGTTATAATTTTCTGGTCTTCAGTGTCGTTATATTTTCGTGAACTAACGAGGCGTGGCTAAGGCGTGGTGAACGCCATTTTTAAATAATAGAAAATTGAAATTAATTTCCCTTGTAATCTCAAAGGCACTATTTCTTGTTGCTGTTGGAGAGGGAATTGGTGAATATCAGAATTATCAATTATAAAGGAATAAGTAAAGACAAACAAGAAACAAGCAAAAATATTGTCCAATATATTAACTAAACTTTGCCTTATAGTGTGGTATGGTATGTCATAAAAACAGCTCCCGTAGGATTTGCTTGCTAAAATTGATTTTTTGGATGTTTTGGGTTGACTTGGAATCAGGCTGTCCATAAATGGCGGGATTCAAATTTTATGACCCCTACACCCCCTCTGGGGGGGAATTTTGGTCTTAGTGTGGTATGATATGTCATCCCGTAGGATTTGCGTGCTAAAATTGATGTTTTGGGTTGACTTGGGGTCAGGCTGTCCAAAAATGGCGGGGTTCAAATTTTATGACCCCTACACCCCCTCTGGGGGGCATTTTGGTCTTAGTGTGGTATGATTTGTCATCCCGTAGGATTTGCGTGCTAAAATTGATTTTTTTTATGTTTTGGGTTGATTTGGGGTCAGACTGTCCAAAAATGGTGGGGTTCAAATTTTATGACCCCTATACCCCCCTCTGGGGGGCATTTTGGTCTTAGTGTGGTATGATATTTCATCCCGTAGGATTTGCGTGCTAAAATTCAAATGTTGACTCAGCTGTCGTGGTTGGACCCGATAGAAGAACCATCATAACTCTTGATATGGATATATATAACCGTGCCCTTCAGATTTAACAGTCAGTAGGTTACACCAACTGGATCCTCCGAGCAGGCGGTCTGCATATTGTGTTTGCTGCCCTGCATGCACTTGGCAAAATCATTGATGGTAGTGGAATGGACACGTGTGCCATTGAAAGTGGCATATATACATCTGCAGCTCTTCGAGNGATATATGGCGGCAAGGCCTACAAGCGGGGTGTCGAATATCATATCGTGAATAGCCTGGCAATAATGATGATGAGATATGATGCCATTTCTTCTGACATGTCACCTGGACCTCTCCGTGCCCAATGCGATGCATTTAAAAAGGCTCTCCATCAACGNAGTCCAGACATGGTTGTGGCCTACAACAACCTAGAGTNCTCATATGCAANAACTTTCAAGCCAGTTGAAGAAGAAACTGACATAGGAGAGCTCGCTCAGTTCCTACCTTGAACAGGTAGAAAGTCTTCTGCAGCTGATCAGTGCCTGCCGCTCAGGTGACTGGGAAGGTTATCTGGCTGCACTAGAGAATCAGATCAAGTGCTTCTTCGCGTATGATCACTTGAATTATGATAGACTTATGCCAGTCCATCTTGCTCAAATGAACGCCTTGGAACAGGATGATCCAGCTACATGGGAAGCACTGAAGTTTGGTGATTTTGTTGTAGTAAAATCTGAGATCCCCTTTACTCGCCTTTTCACTGACCAGATACTTGAGCAAGAAATTAAGAAGTTGAAGCGACATGGTGGTATGGTTGGCTTGAGTCAAGATGACGCTGCTCTTGATCGAATTGTTATCACCATACATCACCCTAAGTCCTTTGGTGGAGCAGTTCCTGAACAGCTTCCCCAAAGCTTCGAAGTCTTCTGAGCGAAGTGAACACTACCAACTCTCAGGAGTGGTTGCCGTCAGGACACGAGAAAATGCTGGCAAACTACGTCACTGCATAGAACTCCACCGCGAAGGTAATCCATTCACAGTGAAGACGCCCTTGAAGAACCTTGTATCGTCAGCTGTTGTGACAGACAATGCAAAGGAAGACATTCTGCACTTTCAGGAGAAGGGACAGAAGCGCTTTGAGGAATTCATTAATGTCAGATTGCTGCCAACCTCAATACGGTCCATTTGGGATCCAGTGCGACAGCTCGAGATGAAGACCTTTTCAAACTGGATGGATAAAACCAAAGTCCGCGTGGGTGACAAGATCATCAAATTGCGTGACGAGCGTGAACTTCTTGCCAGATTTGTCATTATCGAAGGATGTAGACCTGAGCTCGTACCAAAACTTGAGGAAATGATTGGTGAATACGAGATGTCTGTGGTGCCACGCTCTCTTTGCTCNGTTGATGGCTCTCTTTATATCCCAGCTGACAAGGCTAGCCTGATGCACGCCATTGAAGGAGCTACGG